>JANIJG010022479.1:0-68352 GCA_024611175.1 Megaceryle torquata
AAACCCCCCCCGACCTTTAATTTTTTTCCCCCCAACAGCTTTTTTTTCTCCAAAAAAATTGTGTTCGGCCCAACCCAAACCTGCTCCCCCCCCCCCCCCCCCCCAGTTCAGGTTTGTGACCATTAGAAAGGATAAAAACATAATAAATTTACTGGTGGTAGTATTTCAGACCTACCCATGATTCCTCTCTTCATCTTTATGCATAGTAAAGAGTATGTATAGTAAAAATGAACAGGACTGACCAGGGTCACCAATGTGAATTGGTGCTCCATGGGCTTCTTTTAATTCAGATGTCACTAGCACAGTGGCTTCCAACTTTCTTTCAGGAATAGGTCTCATTGTGACGACTAAGTTGCAGCAAAAAGTAGAAACACCATAGCAAGGCACAGCTGTCTGGCAGTTTAAAAAAATCCAAGGTGTTAGCAGTAATATTGAATAATAATTCTAAAATATTAAAAGAAATAAATCTAAAATTTGTGCTGTACATGAATTTAGAAAGGTTGCATGCTAACATTAAAATTAATTTTTTTAGGGAAACATTCCATCCTTGAGTTTCTTAATATAGATTACTAAAATTTTCAACATTATGCATTTCTTGCTTTGGTACATGTAGTGAGATCAGTATCATCTGAATACTGTCAGAAAACAACAGAGTGGTCACTATACAGAAAAGGAAAAGAACTAATAAAAAGTATCACACAGTCACAAATCTTCTTGGTCTGAATTTAGTCTCCATATTTCAATTCAGGGGAGCTGCAGTGCTCTGTAACATGCAATGGTCAGGAACTCTGGCTGCTGGCAGTACCCACTTCCACAGAATCAACATGCCAGTTCCATGAGTACAAAATCTTTTGTGCCTCTAGAAAGGTTTTATTGAGTTAATCATCCACACTGACGAGGATGCTGAAACACCTTTTCTATTCAGAAATAAAGCAGTCTGCCTTTTAAGAACAAAATGTCTGTTATCTAAGTTGCATTTGAACATAAACAAGATATACAGACAGCTAGAGCTGTATAGAAAATGTTCATTAACAATCTTTATACATGTCACCAAAGAAACACACTGTACAGATATTCACAATATCGATGTGCTATAAACAATAACATTTTTCTAATTCTGAAATGTTATAAGCAGATACAGAGTTGTATTTTTTTCTTTAAGCTTTGCAGAAGGACTTACGAGATACATTTGTGCATTCATTTTGACAAGGAGTATAGCAAAAACAATGTGAAACAATAACACTGAAGGCAACAAAAACCTTTGTCTAGAACAGCTTCCAAACTAAATGAAAAAGGCATGCAGGTGTGTACTTAAGTATTCTTGATATTAAGGGCTCTACCTACAAGAGCCAGAATTATTCCAGGATTTCTGCTGACATTAAAATCTGCACCGTAAACTTTCTGAGCACAGTTATCTTTTTCAGTGCTGTGGTAGATACCCCAAATCTTTGGGATCATCTTTTGTCCCAGAGGTTCACAGCAAATAAGCAGTTTAAAGGCTCTACTGTCAAAGGAAAAATCAAAAATGTGGCTGTCATACATGCAGAAGAAACTGCTACTGTCATGGCTCATAAAAGGAATATTCCTCCTGCAAGCCAGAGCTGGTACAGAGAGCAGGACATGTATAAAGGCATGGTCAGAATAGTGCAGGGGTCATCAGTTGAAACTGAGAAGGCAGACAAGAACAGAATCCAAATTAAATGGCTGTCACAGCACACAAGGAAAAACTCTGTCACCATAAATGAATAAAAAAGCAGATTGGCCTTGCAGGAAGTTGAGAAAAGCACTGAACAGAGACTGGGCATATTCTACCCTGTCTTTTTATGCATTCAGCTCTAGAACACGCCTGAAGTTACCATATGGGTAGGAAAAAAAGCTCTGATTTTGAGTAATAGGTATATGAACATCATGTGACTATGGACAAATACTCAAAGGGAAAGTTATGACAAAGACTATGTGTGTGTGCTTAAACTTACCTTATACATGCTTACATTACATTTTTGCTCAACATTTCTTACAGGAATGCCAGCATTTTGTATTGCTCTCTCAAAAGAGAAGCTGCAGCCTAAATAAAAAGTGACCATGTCCTTAAGCTGTTCAGAATACTCCTTTAGGCTTTTCAGCGATCCAGTACAAGCTCCATGCTCATATATTTTGTACTGTAGGCAGTCAGTTCTAGTGAAATAAGAAGTTATCACAGCTTTGTCATATTTTTTTTTTTTTTGAAAACAAGGCGAATTTTTTGAATTGACATTAACCCAATATCAAAGCACAATACACAGCCTACTTGATCTATTTTTTTTTCTGAGTAGCAATGAAACAAACACATGTAAAAACCTCCAGAACATCTTATCCTGCACAAAAACAAAACAATCAAAAAAAACCCCAAACCAACCAACCAAACAAAAAACCCCAGAAGGCCAGTAAATGGAAAACACTGGAGTTTGGTATTTTTTAGATTTTATAGGTAAATGTCTCTTACAAGTATCTTGTGGCAGGGCTTCAAAAATTACGGAGCTATTTTAAGTCTTGGTTTTAGTACTTATTACAGCAGTACAGTTTTCAAATTTCAGAGACTCTACAAATATCATGCAGTCACCATGCCTGCATTACTACTAAACAAAACAACAAAAAAAAGTAAAACCCTGTTATTTAATTCTGATGGCTCAGATTGCAAAATATTTAGACACTACACAAAATTTCACTTCTGCATTAGAGAAATACTTGTAATACTGACAATTATCACAACATGTTTCTCAAGACAGTCAGGCTGTTATGCACAGTTTTCATTCAAAGGTGTAACTCCAAGAAAATAAATTTGTTCAACATGTGTAACAGTGTAAGCAGGCTGCTCCCTGAGACTCTCCTAATCACCACCAGCATTCACTGCAGAACTTTGACAAGCAGAGGTGTTTACCTGATATCAGACTCGCTACTCAGAGAAGGACATTTCCAATCACCTGGTTTACTTCTGTACAGCAGTGGCAGGGGTCCATCATTTGCATGGCAAAACTTCTCAAAGTCATCAGCTAGGGACTTGGGCAAAATCACGACATTGGCCTGTTTATAGCCTGAAGTTGTGGAAAGTAGGAATGATTGGCTATTAATTCAGCTTTTTGTTTGTGAAACAATAACTTTTCTATATAAATTTCTTTATATGGTCTATAAAAAAAAATTAACTAAAGGAATTTTTTAATTCAGAACTCTAAGTTAAACAACTTCTGAAGTGTTTTTTAAATCATAGGTAGATGTACTCTGTATGGGAATTTGTTCACAGATAAAATAGTTGTCAGACACTAGTACTAGACTATGAAGAGACCATAATTACTTAAAAAAAAAATTCTATGAATTTATATGTAAACATAATTTATTACCTAGCCTGGGAATTAAGTGTTCTGTAGAATAAAAGCTTTACTTTAGAAATATAAGCACAGAGCCAAAGAAAGGTTATTGCATACCAAATTTTTTTTCACCTTTTTTTTTCATTTAATACCAAGCTGTAAGTCATTGTCAGTCCAACAGTAATCTCCTGGTATCTTGACATTAAGTAGCTCATTCTTTAGGGTTTGTTGGCAATGGAATTTTACAGTGGGCTGCAACTGAACAGACACGATTACAGCTCAGGAATAAACTTCTGCCTGTCACACTAAATAATTTCTAGTATTTCTAATTAAAAAATAAAAAAACCCAACTGCTACACTTCTCTTGGAATCAACTTTGATTTAAAAGGTTGTTGACTACTACCATGTGATAGCTTCTAAAGACATTAACGTTTTTGGAATTAGTATCAATGAAGAAAGCTCACATTCATTTATTTAGCAAAAAATTTATCAACAGTAGTAGTTAATACCAATGCCATTTTAATTTTCCTGCATGTAAATACCAGCTGTTCAAATACAGGGAGGAAATGTGGAGTACAACTAGTCTGTGGTGTATAGAACTGCCAATTAGTAGTCCCCAACTCCTCTGTTGATACTGTCTTGAAAAGACATTACCATGTCTGTTATCAGACAGACGAGTAAGAGGCTGCATAGAACCTTTCATTTTCTTAAATATTGCAGCAGTCTGTTATCCAAGAGGCAATCATTTAGTTGAAATCAATGATCTGCCTTAAAAGGCTGTACAAAATCAGCCAAATCTTACTCTTGACCAAAGCTAACAAACCAAAAGATAAAATTCTATTCCTGATGGAAAAATGCAAAGCAAAGGCTGAGGTAAGCATGTATTTGCATACTGAATGTTCCACAAACTGCTCTCCCGGGAGTACTCGGCACAAAAATTCATTTTATTACTAGCAAAAGCTACCAAATACAGAAATAGCTTCTTACTAAATACAGAAATACATTTTTGTTAAATAAACATACTAAATTTACCACTGAATAGAACACTGCATTCAGTTACCACTCAACTTCATTCGCTGCCATCCATGTGAAATCCACAGGCACTTTCTACTTTGCTGGTGATATTCAGGAATTCTTAAAATTATGGTTTTTAGTCAGTGCATTCAACTTAGACAACATTGAATTTAAAATATTTGTCACAGCTGACTGAGTCTGCAGGTATTTTTCAGGTATTTTATAAACTCAGAAAACTTTATTATAACTCTTTGACAACTTTATTGCTCCTCCTGATAACTATCGTTACTTTCTTTATAGATGAAAAGATACTTATCCCTTCCCAAATCTTCTTATCTATATAGTTGTATTGTGTAGCCATCATTATGAATATATTAATGAGCAATCAGTGAAGCTGGACATGCTGATCAACCCATGCATTAATTCAACACACTCATGTCCCAGTTTGGAGAAGTTTAGAAAGAGCTTTTAATTTCTTTAGTGAATGACAATGAGGGCAGAAAGAAATAATTATTGTACTTGTATATCACCCAACAACAGAAGACAATTTTAAAGATTCTCAGAAATTCCAATTACCCTAGGTTTTGGGGTTTTTTTTCCATAACAAAGCTGTATGCTTATGGGTAAAAGTCTGAACCTATTTCATATTTCAACAATATTTTTTTCAAATGTTAAAATTGACATGTTTAAAACTACTGCAGCAATACATGCACTTAAAAATCATACAGTTGGGACAAACTGCAGGTTATTAATATTATAACATGTTTTCAATTAGTATTTTTCAAGTTAGGTACTGATGGAAAAGAAAACCATAATTTCAAGACTGACTGATTCTATAAAATGTCTCTTAATGTTCTTATGTTATAGAAATGCTACTACACACAGTTTTCTTGAACAGTGACTTGTCACTGTATTTTTAGTTAAGTTACATTTTAAAGTTTATTAGAACAATAACACAGACTTTTGTGCTTCTGTAAAAGTCCAGTGACAAGAGGCAAGACAAAAATCAGTTTTTCAGAATGCATTCAGTTATCTGAGTAAAAACCTATTTTTTTTTTCTGTCCTCCCTACCATTTCCAGTCTTGCTAAGTCAGTAATTTCTAACTTCTGCAACAAATTAAGCAGAGAATTTTCTGTAGATATACACCTCAAATTTTTCCCCAAAGTATGTCTGATGCGCTAAGTAAAGGATGGTGTCTGTGAAGAACATAGTATGTCCTTCCATAAATGTGATAATATATAGAAGAGCCAGATTTATTTTAAAAATTTTCAAATATTTTCTGCATCTGTAATTTCTCAATGACATAACTGGGAGCGAGGGGATGTACTGTGAACATTGAAAACAAAGTCCATGTACTTTACATGGGTGATATATTTTATTTGACGGAGCTTTATGATTTAAGAACACAGTGTCATGTGTGATTTCAAAACCACCCATGTGACTTAAGAACATAAATCAACATTTTCTTCTGCTTTACTTCAATTTTTTAAATATTACTACATTCATTCACAGATAATAAAAGAAAACTCATAGCTATGAATCTAAAATGGAGTCACTTTTGCACTTTGAGCTGTTAGGTTTACTTACCCTCTGCCATTCCAGAAGTATTACTAATACTGAGTCTGTTGCATCGAATTATTCTTCTCAGCACATGGGGAAGGAGAGATTTTAAGTGTCCTGTCAAAAACATATCTTCAGCCTTAACAGAAAGATAATTATAAATTTAAACAAAAAAGCACATTTATTTCTTGACATCTTAAATTCTGATTTGCTGGAGAACTTAGCTTAAGTTTCCTCCTAGTGTTCCACTGAAGTTATTATCACTGGAAAATTCTAAGTTGCAACCCAAAAGGCAGATCAAAGTCAAAAGGTTATTTCACTGACATTTTATGACTAAATGCAAACTGAAACATTCAATAAACTATCCAGAGACATGCACTTTAAAAAAGTGCAAAGTTTTGCTAGCTGGTAATGTAAGAAATGGGTTCTTTTCCTCCCTGGTATTAATTTCCTAGAGTAGCCACTTCTCCAAAATTAATTGTAACTCTAAAATTGCAAAAGCACAAATGGATTAACCTACTTTGCTATAATCTGTAATATTGCATCTCTTTTCAAAATGCTTTTAGACAATTAGCAATGCAACCTTGCGGTAAAGAGAGAATTATATTCAGAAAATGTAATTTTAATACATTACATGTATATTACTTTTCAAATACTAATTATGTGGAAATGAATACTCCCATGGCTATTCTTCTACTGGGAAAGCAGACATATAGACGTTTAAGTCATTTGTCATACAATCTGAGGTAGGAACAGAGATAAGTACCCTAATTACAATCAATATCTAACTCTTTTTTGCATTCTTTGGAGATTTAAGATATCTTTTTTTTCCCTGCAATCTAGCCAAAGTTCACACAAAGCTTTTCCCTCAACCTAAACTATCTAATACCTAAAAAGGGTTTATTACATCACTATTAGGAAAAACGAAAAGATAGCTCAGGGTGAAATAATAATTTGGCTGCTTATGATTTTAACCTTGGTCGCTTTTAAAGTAAAGAAACTGAACTATCCTCTAAGTAATCAAATTACCAACCTCCAAATTTTTCTTTAATTCAGAAGAAGCCATTCTTGATGTCATTCATGAGAACAAATATATTAGAAGCTGCACTGCTTTTTATAAAAGATGTCAGTAAATTAATGTATAATGAGATGTTACAACCTTATAGCAAAAGTTAACTTTTCTGTTAAAGGTCCACAGTTTTTGTACTATGATAGTACAAAGTTTTGCTCTCACAGTGGAGTGAAACATAAGTGAAACACTTTATTGTGAAAATGTATACCTCTGAGCAACTCAATACTTAATTATCTTGAAGTAAGAGCAGTGATATGTTTTGACTGAAACTATACTCTCATCACAGGTTGCCTGACCAAACTGTTTCCCAAAGCTTGCAAAATTCTGAGACGTTGAGTTTGGTGCACTGAAACTTAAGTTTTGCATCTATTCTTAGTTCTGATATCTTTATATAACTTTGGAAGGCCATATTTGGAAGGTGAATATTTTTAAATGCAGAAATTGTGATAAATGTTGCCACATGAAGCTCTAAGTCATTAAGCATTTCTACATGCTGTTCTCAGAGCACTAGTTGAGTATGGGTGACTGTGTGCAAAGAGGTCCTGATCTTTGCTGAGGTGACTGGAAAAGGACTGGTTCTAAGCCTCATCTTTATAACTGATTTGAATCCTACAACTCATGCTAGGAGGAGGAATGTTAATTTATCCTGTTAAAAAACCCTGCTGCTCTCAAGAGGTCTACCCTTGTTTGTCGTATCACTTAGAGATTCACTAGTCTCTATCTTTAAGCCTTGTCTGCTGACAAAGTTAGTTACTGTATATCAAGGTAAGAGTTAAATATTCAACCATAATGCTTGTGAAAAGTGACCAATACCATCCATTTTTTCAAAATAATTTTCAAACCAAACATGAAGAAAGAAAAATGCAGTTACAGACAAGATCTGTTATAAAGAGGTTTCCATTTCTTTCAGGAGATTTGTATGATGGACAGAGTAGCCTCTTTGCACCAACACTTTGTTTGCATGTCCTGGGCTATATCTTGTTTCCTCCCTCTTTTTTTTAGTCTATAGTGTGCCTCTGCCTTTTTCCTCCCTCAGTGCAAATCTCTATCTCTGTATCTCCAAGCTGGACTGACCTTCATAGTCTTGCTTCCTTGGTTTGTCTGACTGCATCCTCTGGCAATATAGAAGTTTGGATGTCTTTGCTCCTCTTGCTATCTCTTTTTAGTTTGTATACTTGATGTATCTCTCAATTGCACCTTAAACGCTCTCTCAGTTTCAGCCTTAAATGAGCTTTTCCTGTTCTCAGTCTAAGACAAAATAATCTAACTTCAGAAATCATAAAACACAATAAATGCTTAAATGGTTTTCTAGACTTGTAAGATGCAGACTCCTCTGAAACTCATTATCTATACATACATGTAGATATGTATCGCACCTTTTAATATTATAAATAGGCTTGGATTAAGCATAGTTTTTTGAATTATTTCCTCCTTAATTTTTGGCAGTGGAACCACCAACTAGCCTTTCACAGTTATTTATCTTTATATTAAATTGTTGATTGTGCTATGATTTATAAAGCATTTTTACAATCTGCAGAGCATAATCTCTTTAGGGAAAAATAAAGAAGTGCAGTAAGTGACACATTTTGTATTACCTTAGAGATTTCAAAACAAAAAAGTGAATCTGTAAATTTCACTGTTATTTAAATATGAGCATAGATTCTTTTTAGGCCCACATTGTAAATTATACATTACCCAAGAAAATGGAAAAATGTCATTTAAGTGTCAGATTACACTTCGAGATACAGTGGGCATGTCCACACCACTGTGTTAAACCACACCAGGTAAAAATTAATAAAAAAATTATATAACACAAAAGGACCTCAGAAGGGTCAGTGTGACTGCTTCACCTTTACACGTGTCAAGTAAATTAATGAAATAAAACCAAAACCATATAATATTTCTGTGGTTTTAAAAATGGATCACCTGAGAATAAACAGCCTGTAAAAAGTAGTGCTGATAAGAGTAACAAACAAGTCAGCTTGAAGACGGCAAAGGACTTAATACCAGTTTCTGATGTCACAGACTACAGGTCTGTTTCTCCAGTGGTACTGATAAACTAATAAGAACATGATTTAATGCAGTGACTTTTCAAAGTGTAATCTATAGACTTGCTTGCATGGAGCCCAAAGACTCATGAAATACAGTCTTGACTTTTTTATATCACTTTTGTCCTATTTTCAGTTTAAAGTTTGATAGTAAGGATGGGTGGTGACATGTACAGGTTCATTGCCCAAAAAAAAAGTGCAGGGCTTACTACTTAACACTGCTGGGCAGGGTTTTGTAGATACTGTCAGGCAGACAGCCTACCCAAAGATACTGCTGCATGAACAGGAACAGCAGGGTAACTTCAAACATGAGCCAGTCCATGGGCTGCCTTTGCTGATATATAAAGGAAAGTAATAAAAATTAATTATAATCTAATAAACCCTTTGTGTAGTATGCCTTGCCTAGTATGAATATGGTTACAGAGGTTTGTTAATGCAAACACAGTTTAAAATGACCTGCTGCTTAATCATCAAGCTGATCTGAAATTCTGCCAAAAGTTTCTGGGAAAAGCACAAACTTTTCTGAAAATTTACTCTCTTTGATTCTGCAACTGGGTCTCTCAGTTACACTTCTGATGTTTTATTTGAAGATTCAATTAATGATCCTTTCTCTCCACATCTGCTATGAATCATTTCAAATCACAGAAGTGCTTTGTGTATGATTTCGAAGAGGAAGTGCGTTCTGTATTTTCAGGCAGTGGTTAATCCAGCAAATTAAGATTTAACTTTACATTTGAAACACGGGGTATTTTGCCTTTGAAGTTTATGCACCTTTAGATGAGGGCTGCAAATAGAAATTCATATGAGTTCCCATTAGTGTTCTCTCTGATGCTTAAAGCAGCTAACCTATACTTGAGATCTTGCAGATTGTGTCAGGCTGAGAAACTGATGATAGAATCAATGCATCTTTGATGCAATGTTCAATTTCTCTCAGTATATGAAGAACAAATAAGAGAAAGCAATTACCAGTTCCAAAGCAGCCATTTCAGACAGCATTGCATGTTAGTGCAACAAGTCTTGCACAGGCTCCCTGAACTTCCACCACTGCATTTGTATTATTTTACACTCAATTTCTGCTCTGGGACAAAATAAATTGATTCTTAGGTGGAGAATCATGGGCAGAGACTAGGGAATAGATCACGTTGGGGGCCCTGCCTTTGCGTGAGCCCAGTTTATACGAGATCTTGGATGTTTAGGCTTTTTTATCCTGCAAAGGATGAGGCCTCATGACTTCACACATCCTTCCAATCCTTTGGGTCATATCCTAAGACCCACGTACCTTGCCCCATCATCTTACAAAAACATGTGTCCAACAAGATTTAGAGCAGCCACCTCACTTACATGCACCTTTCACCAGATATACGTAAAAGGAGACAAAGACCTTTATAGAGATTTAAAACTGACATTTTCATGCCTTTGACTTTGGTGACAGGAATACTCACTAGCTGCAGTAAGAAGAGAGAGCAAATGATCTACCAGAGGTTGCTTTTGTATAAGATGCCAAGAAGTGCTTATTCAACTTCATGAAATTTAAAAAAACATGAGGGTGGTATTTAAATATAGTTTCCCAATCTACACAGAGCTACAGAAGATCTTTAGAATTACTCCACAGTTCTCTGGACTGGGTTCACCCACCAGTTCTCTGTCTTGGCCTCTTCTGGCACTGAGACAGACCAAGGATGCAGGAGGACCTTGTCTGCAGGCCACCAGTGCCAGCACATCCTGCACTGCCCAAAGCAGCAGAGTACTGCACATTGGTGTCAAGGTGATGAACATTGGCTGGGTAACAATTCATAAAGTGAGGAACACTTTTCTTCCCAGTTTTACTGATGCAGCATAAAAGTGGAACTCCACAGGACAAAGTACACTGAGTTGCACTGCTTTGTCTGAAAGGCAGCAGCCACAAGTGCTTATTTTGATAAGAAACTGTGACCGCCTAGGTTGCACCCAGTCATGTCATGCATGGTCACAGGGCTGACTGTGTGACTGTTCCTTCCAAGGAATTCCATCTAGAGGTATACAGGTGAGTGATGTACTGCTTCCTACTCTTTAGCCTGGAGAAAAGGAGACTGAGGGGTGTCCTCATCAATGTTTATAAATACATAAAGGCTGAGTGCCAGGAGGATGGAGCCAGGCTCTTCTCGGTGATGCCTGATGACAGGACAAGGGGCAATGGGTGGAAGCTGAGGCATAGGAAGTTCCATGTAAACATGAGGAGAAATTTTTTCACTGTGAGGGTGACAGAGCACTGGAACAGGCTGTCTAGGGGGGGGGGTGTGAAGTCTCCCTCTCTAGAGATATGCAAAACTTGCCTGGAGGTGTTCCTGTGTGATCTGGTCTAGGTGATCCTGCTCTGGCAGGGGGGTTGGACTGGATGATCTTCTGAGGTCCCTTCTGGCCTCTGACACTCTGTGACATTCTGTGATTCCTACAGACCATAAATTAGTGGCAGGGTCTGCAAGAATACCTAACTACAATTTGCAGGAGTAAGTGTAGATCGAGTGGTTAGCAACTGTGCTATGTGATGGCAAATGGCAAAATTGCACTTGGACTGCTATTTTATCTTGGAACATTCATGCTGCCCACATATTAAATGTCCTTTGCATTAGGGATGGCTGGACAACTTTGTTCTGCAGCATCTGTTCAAACTGGAAACCCTCCATGAAGTTTCGGACAAGTTATGGCTGCATTACTATGTTTTCCTTACTGCTTACTCCTTACTCCTTACTTGACAACTATGGTACTATGTGACAACTATAGTTGTCATGATAATCTAGAAACTTCCCTTGATGGTCTGTTTGGTGCAGCCAAGCACCTGCAGACACATTTGCTTTTGCATCTGCAAGAGCTCAGGTCCTGACTAACCAATACCTAGTAGAGCATTATAATGAAAAGGAATAGTGATAAGCAGTATCAGACATATATTCTAAGACTAACAATGATCACAAGCCCTATGGAGAAGAGAGTGCTGTTTTGTCCCTAGTGAAGATGCCCAAACTCTACAAACCACTGATGTTATATACTTATTTGCATCACAGACCACATAAATCAATGACAATGCTTGAACCTATGAACAAGAACTTGCAGAATTACTGAGTTATAATCCTGAACAGTCAAAGCCCCTTGTGGTGGGATCAAAATGAACTGTACATCATTCATAGCTCCTCTTCCCCTGCCTATACAGAAATGATATAAGACAGATGAACCTTTGGGGACCTCAGCTTGGAAGTCACCTGGGGGATGGAAGACCTGGATGATGTGGCAGTTCAACCAAGCAAATGAGAGTGTTGCTACATTGACCCAATTGTCCAGTCATCTGTAGCAATCAGGAATGCAGTTCTACAGAAAAATTGTAATCAAAGTGACCATGGGAAGAGAGGTTCTGCAAGTGGTGTGTTGGTGCTGCAGAATACCAACAGTGCCTCCAGTTGCCCTCTCCATTTCTGAACTCGTAACAGTCATTCCAGACCAGCATATGATGCAAACTTCCTGGGCAACTTGTCCTCATCCACCAGAATAATCCTTGACAAAGCAAAGAATCAGTTACCCTATAGCCATAGGCTGCAATAGTGCCTGCTGTCTAGAAGAAAGATGGACTTGAACTGAAACTTTGTGTTCTGAAAATGAAATCCTCAGTTACCTTACATTTTTAAATTGAATGGGAAATTGAGGGAAAGGATGCAGGCCCTGTCCTGGGCTGCCTGACCCTACGCATGTGGATGATTCTGATGCAGCCAGTCTATCATGGTTATCTTCAGGTCATCACCATTGGTGGCCGCAGCACCATGGCTATGCAGCAAGTGAAAGGGAGAAGATTTTGAGCTCTGCTAGGCTTGGTTTCTAACAGAGGTCATGTGAAGAACTTCTCACGTAAGTTTCTGGTTACAGACTAGATCAGGTATGGATGACTAAATGCTGTCACTTTGTCAGCTATTCAGTGGCTTATACAATACACTACTGTGTTCAGTGTAGTTCCAGGAGACAGAGTGAATATCTCAAACTGCTGCCTTCATGTGCAGTTTCAGCAGGAAAATCAAGATGTTGAAAAACATACACAGTTCACCTTTCTAGCTCACAGAATTAATCCTGAACTTTTACTGCTTTTTCCCTATGTTCTGTGGGTAAATAGAGTAAGACTGGTAGGCCTATCACCATCACACCTTTTATCACCACTAATGTATATTTTTTAAAAAAGCAGCTTAATGTTAGAGATGACTCATAATGCTGCAGCATCAGTTAGCTGACTTGAAAGAGAAGAAAGAGAAGTTAATGTTGTAATTTTGACTTCCATTACCAAACAATAAGAATGTATGGGCTGAAAATGTCATAAGTAGATATCACCTCATTTTATATTTTTAAAATATAAATAAGCTACAAAGGTTTGCATATTTTGGTGTTCTCTATTTCCACAATTCCATTTTAATACATATTTGTTCCCATATTTTGTATAGAAGCAACACAGAAAAAAAAAAAAAGCATTACTATTTTTTGTTTATTCATTTATGGTTTTGTTCCCAGATACAGTAGTGGTAATATGCATAATGACCTTGTCTCAGAGCTTACAGTTTAAGGTCTCAAACCTATAGTACTTCTATGAATATAAGTAACAGGTAAGTAGATAAGTAGACCAATTGAGTTCAAGGACAGATGAAGTACTTAAACATTTGCTGTATTGTACTTTGTCTTTATAAGTGTTTGCATACAAGCCATACACTGCACACATATCTGAGTAAGGAAAGATGCACTTAAGAGAAAAGGTAAAGACGAGAAAAGATATTAATGATAACCTTAAGCAATACACATCCTTTTTATAAACACATGGGTATAAACAAGCTAACACCCTTGGTATAAATTATGTTATAATTACTATTGATGAATACAGTTCAGAAAGGTTTACCTTTTCTTTTTTTTTTTTCTTTTGTCTGCTTAGCAACTATTGATCCTCTTTTCTGTTTTCTGTATACAAGCCAGATAGGCAATGGCAATAACATACCTTAAAACTCCATAGCTTCTATTTAGGGGGTGCATTAATATGCTAGGTTTCGCATACCATTTTTGTTCTTGAATATTTTTATATAACTTATTATATATCCTAAGTATGGAGAGTGTGATAACACTTGTTTTCCTTTTAAATGGGAAAAGACTTTTGGCTTCTTTGAGCATTAGCTTTTGATTTGGAAGAATTTTCCTCCTTCTCTGAAATGGATTTCCACTTTTGATTACATCATAGTGCCTTACAAGTTTAATGATGTGGATTAATGCATGAATAAAATAGAAATAATTAAAAATATTATTAAAACAGTATTCTTCAGAAAATACGATTAATGCTACATCAAGGCCAGTATCCTGACTTTGACAGTGGTCAACAATACTTAAGGAAAAAAAATCAGAGCAAATATTGATAACATTTAGCTGGTATGTCTTTTTGGCATTCCATGACCTGCGGTTCAGGAACTTTGGAGGTAAGGGCGATTTATTTGTTTGTAGAGGTTAACATAAAAAACTGATAGCTAAGTGGACTTTATCCTACATAACTGTAGTTTGCAGCATATCATATGCATTCCAGTAGCAACCTCCAAGAATTTTGCATGGATAGTTTTATTAGGATTTCAGCTCCAAAGGTAATATATTTAAAAGTAACTAAACTACCTTTATATTAGAACACAATCTGCAAACACAGATGTTCCTTTAATCCTAATTCCATAAATATATACCCTCATGAGATGAGCATCTTAGAAGAATGTTCCAAATAAAATTAGCTATTAACATCAATTTCTTCTCCCAAAGAATTGTCAGACTATACAGTATATGCAGTGGAAAAAAAAAAAAAAAAAGACAAGACAAATTAAAAGCACTCAGCAGCTTGCATTAGTGAGCTTCCAGCCTAAATGTAAAATGATAATTCACATTTGCAAAAAATGGAACTGTGAGGGGAGGGGAGTAGTGAGTTTGGTTCAAACCTAGGCCTATTTAGCTCGCTTCTCTTTTAAAAGAATTAGTATGAAGACATATACTTGGGACTATCTAGAATTTTGAAAATGGAGTGAGTATTCAGGATCAGCATTTCTGGACAGAAAAAAAGATAAACCTACAAAGTGGATAATTGCTCAGCTACTTGGAAATAAAATCAACTAACCAAAAATTATATAGAGCAGAGTATATTTCATGATATATTGCTGTATCACACCTATCAGGGAGTATTTTTATTAATATGCAAAGTTGGCAGCACATTATCATTTTGAATATAGGCTGAAGGGATTTCTTACTACGGAAAGATGAGAGGATTTTAATAAGCTAAAAGGATCATGAACAGGCATCAGAACCTGCTACGATTTCCAGCAGTAGAAGACCGGCTATTAAAAAAAACAACAAACTACTACTAAAACATTTGAAATAATGATGGTAGCTAATGATTTTCAAGCTCCATTCTCTACTGACAGATTTCCCTAATGGAAAGCACTTCTCTGTTCTCATACCTGTCTTTGTAAATTAACTGATTTTAACATAAAAAGTTTGGTCTACAGGGCTAATTTTGAATCTATTAAGCACTTCAAACTGCAGATATAAAGATATACAATCATTGTGTCCATGGGAAAATTGTCAGAAATAATGCACATTCACTGGAGCATGAAAATACATGACTGGAAAGAAGTGAGACTTTATTGCTTGACATCAAAAATACAGTTTACCAGAAGGCATATAGAAGAGTATGAAATCTTATATGTAAGTTAGCAAATCTGTGTCCTCCTGATGAAACAATAAACATGTGGGATTATTTATTTATTTATTTCCCACTGGAAATAAATTTAAACTGGAAAGTTTAAAAACTAAGCATTCTGAGTATAACCAGCTTCAGTTTGGAAAAAATTACACAATATTTTCCACTCCTTTTGAAGAAGGGAACTATTGCAATCAGTACTTGGTTTCAAACTCTAAGCATAAGAAAAGTGTGTGCATATATACGATATATATGCACTCATTCCATGGTGGATCACATAAAGCAAACTGTTCTCAATTAAAGAGAGTTATTTTAAGACTGCATAAATTTAACAGAATAAAAGACAGTCCAAAATTACTATCTTATAATTCAAATAATAGAATGATCTGTATGTGACTTCTCCATGGTTACTAAGTATACAAAAGAAAATATGCAAAACAAAGTGTATTAAGTGGGCACTGTTTAGGATATAATCTATATATATTAATAATAGCTAAGAATATTAACAGAAATTAATCAAACTTCAGTGACCTTGGGTTTATGAGGTCTGCAGAAGTCACAAGTCTCAAATGCCTTTCTTAAACAGGAATAGGGAGGATACCATGCTTACAGATGGCCCATAGACAGGTATTTTTTAATGCAGAACCAATTTCTGACCTTTATTGTAATTACAAGCATCAATGAAAAAGTCAATGTTTTCCTAGTTTTAAGTTGTGCTCTAAGAGCTTTCACCACAGCACACTAATGATAAATTTGGGGGGGGGTGTGTGGGGTGTGTGCAACATTTTGTCCTGGGTCTGATTGCTCAGCTCAAAGAAGTGTCAACGTACAGCAAGTGCTTTTCAGCATTACTGCAGTGTGATGTAACCTCTTACCTGCACTGAACCCTTATCCAGTGACTAAAACCATAAGCATGTTTTCAATTATAGACTGAAATTTCTGCTAAAATAACTTCAATGCCATGTATATAATAACATTTAGAATTAATTAATTAGATCTTTTTATAATAAATCAGAATACATTTGTGGCTTCTTTGAAACAGCTTACGAATATTGAAGGTGACTTGACTCCTGAGATATTTACTGCATGAATATGTGGACTTAGCAGGTAGATGCAAGATGAGCAAATAACCAGGAAAACCAAGAGATAAGCCTCTCTAAGGTAAACAGCTATAGATTAGCAGTGAATGCTATGAACAGGAGATAGAAAGATTAATAGTAAGATGGATAGGCAGACTTTCTTTAATGTTTTGGGTTTATTGTTATTCTAGACAATGATATATGATTTCTGTATTTCTCACTTGAAGAATCTCAATGGGAATAAAGTTTCCAAAACTGGACAACCAAGCCAATAGGGAGAAAATAGATTGAGTTGTAGCCCAAAGCTTCACATATGTAAGAGGATGCACTGAGAAGCTTCAACCCACAGATGAGTGCTGATGTGCAGATGCGCACCATCTCCTACGATTATGACAATAACACCCTTGACTCTAACTGACAACAAATTAATGTTGCTGCTACTGTAGCAGAGGCAGGGAGCGGGGAAGAAGGCTGCTTTACTGGAGCATGTGGGTGGGGTGAGAAGGCACTTTCTTTTGCAGAAAGACAGGCACTGGGAAGATTAAACAACTGTTGCCTTAGAGGAGGAATAATTACTTTTTCATGGGATATCTGAAGTCAGAAAGGGTACATAAAAGGCTACAAAAAGCATGGTCCTTGTCTGACTTTAAACACAAGAAAAAGCAAGGGATTAATACTTGCTCTGTGTTTGTCCTAAGGTAAGAGACTCATTTTTGCAGAAATCCCCTTCATCTCTTACCTACATATCCATGAAAGGACAGTGTGTTCATGTCCAACCCCAAACAATATATAATCTTGTTGCTTTTGTACTTGCTATCCAAAAGCAGTTACTTTGTCATATGTATAAACTGAACCAACACCTCACAGCTCTCTAGAGAAAAATACTATCAAAAAGTGAAATAATATAACCAGTTTATTATCTAAAGACTTAGGAAAATAACAGAAAGTATCTCACAACAGCTCACTACTGCCCAAAACCAAATGCTTTGGTAAGAAGACATTATAAGGCCACGTTGCAGATGTACGATACTCAGAGAATGAGTGATTAAATTGGAAGTCATACCCTAACTTCTCTGTGCACTACAAGTAACTCTAAGAGTGTGGGGTTCACCTCTTGGACTTCCCATTTTGAAGATGCATCTCATTAGAGTTATAGGAAGACAAGACTTGATCCAATGGGAAGCAACTCACTTCCTACAGAGTTTCTGTAATGATGTGGTGAACTTTGTGTAATAAAATCTAGTTGAATAGGAATGTGTTCTTTTGAAGCTGGAGAAAGATGTGGTATTAGTGTAAATCTTCATTAAATCCCAGAAAGTGCTGGGGGGTGAGGGGGTTGAAGTAGCTCAGAATTAATGGAATTATTTACAATGTAAATAATTAGCACTGCTGTACTGTTCCACATCAATATGTTAACAAGCAGTCACAACAGAAAAGTAACTTTGAATGTGACACGTTGTAAGGAAGAGGATGCCAAACCTCACTCTTAGCCAGACTTAATAAATGACAGCCAAAGGAAAATTGCTTAATAGGACATTTCTTTGCATAAAAGTCTAACATTTCAGAGAAAAAAGCAAATCCAGATGAAGTTACAAAGGGAATGTAAAATGCCTTCTGAACAACTGGAGTTTTGATATCCTCTTGAGTGTTACAGAAAACACTTTACATTAGAAAAGAGGTGTATTGAAACCAAGGGCTTTAACATGTAAATAAATGAAGTTTCCTCTATATGTCCTTCACCTATGTAAAATTAAAGAAATGAAGCTGTATGTTGATTACTGAAAGCTCAAAAAACTGCTAGTGCCTGGTGCATAACTTGTACCTATGGCAAATATTTTACCGGACATTTTGAGGTGAGGGAACTAGTGCTTCACATTCTGTGCTTGCCTATGAAATAGTGGCAGATCCAACATAAGCGTGTAGGAGAAAAAAGGCAACAGTCCTTCATTCTCTTTTTTTAACTAAATCATTATGGGTCATCAGATGAAACTAGCAAATGGCAAAATCAAAGCAAACAAATGGAGGTCTTTAGTCATAGACTATATAGTTAAACCTTGAGAAGTTTCTTACCACATTCTTCCAGGACACTACACAGTTGCTATTAGCCAGTGCTGGAGATGGGATGCTGAGTTAGACATTATCCTATTTATTGTAGATATACCCTATCCCCTGTTGTATTGTTAGATATACCCTATCTCATATTGTATCCTTAATCACAGTAAATCAGTATGGAATGAAGAAATTCAGAGAAATAGTATTGAAATGATAGAATTGCTGAGTATCAGTTACTAGTTAGCTCTAGTCCCAGGTCATACAGTTTACAGTGCCAGTATCAATTATGAAACTTCAGTTAAAAATATAGTGTTTAAAAAAATGTACTGAAAATTTGTAAATTATTGTAGTTAATAATACTGGCTTTTCCTACCTGATTTTTCACAGTAGTATTTCATATCTGGTGTGTGCTCATGCAAACATGTTTCTCTACTGGTTTCATAACCCATGTTATTTTTTTTTTTTTTTTTTTCATTATTTAAAAAGTCAAATCTCTCATCAAAACTTTTTCCTGGTCCTTTTAAGTTTTTTGTTGTAATACTGCTTATATTAAATCCTATTGTATTATATTATATATAATTATATTAAACTATTTTAAAGGGTGCCTTCCAGTCACCCAATACAGTACTTGAAACTAACAGGATTTTTTTGTACTTCTTCTGAAGAGCTCTAAGTTCCTTCCAAACTTCAGGAGATATACCACCTGATTCTAGAATATATTTCTCCTAATCTATCCACCTGTTTCAAGATTTTATCTTCTGTTACTTCAATTTATGGGAGGACCTTATCTTTTTAAATTTAAAAGAGTAGGTTCAAAATCATTAACCATACAGCTTTTGTCAAGGTAAAGGGAAAAGGAAAAAAGGAATCTGCAATATTGTTCACTTGTGAAATCTCCTTTTTTTTTTGCTCTATGGTAAATTAACAGATGCAATATCTTTAAATAGAAAAGTAGGAAAAAAACCAAACCAAAACAAAACCAGCAACCACCTGTGGAAATTATTGTATTAGTTTTCATTTATGCTTTTCAAAAACTGCCTTTCCCCCTCCATGTTACATGGCACTTCACTTACCTCCTTTTCAATAGTCTTTCTTTAAGAACTACAATGCATATCTTTAAGCTCTGTCATTTAATCATGTTTTTCTCAAGTTTTTGCTTCCTTTTTTGAGGGTGGAAAGCAGCAGATGCATGGCTTCTGCAAGTATCAGGATGTACTCATGGTCTCCATGCTGAGTTAAAAGTTTTGATTTCCTCATTTCTAGCTTTCAGATCATCTTGATTCTTCTTTCTAAAGTCCCTTTCTCCAAAGTTTACAGTCAATTTTCAAAAGAGTGAGAATTCATATGTGAGTCTTCTGAAAAGGATTTTGAGTTTAGTTACACTGCAGTCATTATTACCCAGAGGTTTAAAGGCAACATTATGTAGAATAGCCCTCTATGTTTCTTCCAAAAAATCTGAAAATAATTTCAAAGTTTTATGAGTGAGTGAGTGAGGATTAGGATTCAAAAGTCAATTCTTTATATTAGCTAGAAATTCCAGCTCTGACTAGCTTAAGGATTTATGCAGATCAGAAATTTAACTAAACCCCTCTATCTGTTTTAATAGCCAGTGCTGCTTCCTTTCACTTCTGGACAATGTTTATTAATTTTCCTTTTCCTTATCAGAAATCAAGTAACATAACAATTATCTTTATTGTTTCTCTTTTATAGCCTTGTAGATTTTAACAATTAGGCTTTTGAAACTGTTGTCTGAAATAGTACTTGTAACTGTACTGTAACTGAAGAAAAAAAAAAGAATACTAATTGAAACAGTACTTAAATTTAATCAAAGAATAACACTATAGAGTCAGTAACACATCCTCATTTACATGTACTCTTTCAAGAAATGATCCATTTCCTGCCAGAGTTGTACCACTTCCGTTGAGAGAATTATTAGGCTTGGATGCTTAGCATAACTTCTCCTTTCATGGTAAGACATAAAGTGGTTTTAGAGATAAAACTGTTGGCCAGAGCAGTTTCACAGAAAAATGCTTTAGACAGCAAATTTCCTTACCCAATGTACTTTTATGACAGTTATCAGGCACAATTTTTTTTTTTTTTTAATCACAGAGAACATATGTAAAACAGAAACTAGAACTAATAACTGTACTAAAATCTCACAGAAAGCTGCTTCATGTCATAACTGTCTTTCATGAGGAGTTCTTCCCTAAATTAAGTTCTTGGTTTCCCGAATTTGATCCTCTTCTTCTCTTGCTGCGCAAATGTTCTCCATGGAGTGATTAAGTGGAACATTTTGTGTCATTTGGCTTTCCAACATTTGTACTTTGAAAATAACACCTATTTCTGTAACAATTCAATGACCATAAGAAAGCGCCAGATGCCTCCAACTTAAGCTCCATAGAAACTATGTTATTCATTTGCAGTTCCCCTTCATAAAGAAAGTAAATTGTGTACCTCAAAGCTGTAAAGCAGTGACATCCTGGAAGTATGCAGCTACAACACTCATCTTCTTCCTTCTCTCATTTCCTCTCAGAAGTCTGTACACTGAGCATTTCAGTTTCACCTCAGCCCTCAAACCAGCTTGGCACACCACCTTTCAGAACCCAAACTGAAATGTTGTGACACTTTTTCTTTAATGAAGTTCAATAATATAATTTCATGTGGGTATTTCCCAAAACATTTTCCTCCCTCTTCACAATTAGGAATGGCAAGTAAAAATACACATATTTTTGAACAGTTGTGTGGTGGGGTAGAGAAGGGACATCTATCTTTAGAACCCTGTTACTCCATGTTCCCAAACTTGCAGTACATGCTCAGCCCAAACATTGAACTGTTGGCTGACTGACTTGTCAGGTTGCTCTTATCATACACAGAGATATGAAAATGATACTTAAATACATTTATGCTATGGAGGGAGAGTGGCTCTGCATCACCCCACAGTTTTTTAATAATTTTTACATCAAATATTATTCCTTTGAACATTGGAGGTAATTTATTGAATGCACATCATACAAACAGGTTACTGGTTTTTTGGTTGGCTTTTTTTTTTGTTTGTTTGTTAGGTGTCATAGCACCACATAAATCTTAAAAATGCAAATAACATTTTCTGTCAGTTAAGTTGCACTCACATCTGCACTCCTAAAAGTACAGTTGACAGAGCAAGGGTGGTTTTACTTCTCCAAACTATAAAGGAATCTCTTACAGACCTCTTGATGCTCCCTGTGGATCTATAGCCCATCACTGTTTCTGTACTTTTGCATGCCTGCTTTCGCTGCAGGCTCAAGCCAAATTTCCCTCCTCATCTGACTCTGTGACTGTGTTAGTGATTTAAATAGGACAAAGGTAGAATCTGAGTGCCAGCAGATGACTAGCCGTACTTCTCACTACTTGCATGCTTTTCAAAGTTCTGGGGTCCCTGACTAGTACTCTCCCAGGCAATGTCCTCGTACAAGTTGGGGTGTAGCACAGCTAAGTCATGGCTTGCAATCTGTATAAATCCAGTAGGCAGTATTGAAAAGGCCACTCTGTTTTGAAGGGGAAAGAATTTAGCTGTATGCATGCAAGCTATGCCATACCACTTGTCCTGACACCTAAAGAATGAGCCCTAATCTGTTTTTTTTTGGTATAGATGTATCCTTTATATTTCCACCTACTTGTAAATCCTATCTACCTTTAAGGCTGACAAAACTGGTCCTTTTACAAACAATGACAAGGCCACGTGATACTGCTTCAAAGACAAAGGTGATGGAGGTAAGGAAACCAGCCCACTATGCCTGGATCATTCCACTGAAGATAGGTCCACCCTTAAATCAAGCAAATGACCAAGCTTAGTCCTCCACTGCTCCCAAAAGGTCAGCTGACATGAAAACTTGAGCTTAGTCTTGTATTCGGGGACTGCTGACAGGAGGTTTAGGATTTCAGTGCAAGTATAGCTCTTTTGTCTGCCAAATGGTGGGATTCTTTCCAAGCATTCAGTAGGGCTGCTTAGCTGATTGTGGATATGATATGAGAATCCCATTGCAGTAGTATTTTAACAGTGGAGAGATTGTTATGTACAAAATTATAATTATTTTTAATGAAATGACCATATTACTCAGTTAATTTTTCCAAGGTGCAAGCAAATCAGTTGGTGGTAACTTTCAGTTCATGCAGTAGAACTCTGAACTCAGTCACAACTACATAGGGTAACAGCCCTTAAATATACTGGGTAATCATTATGTCTTGCTATATGTATAGACAACAGCTACCAGAATGGATTAGTAACCTTGGTTTGATGTTTTAGGGATACTGCCTCATTCTTTAAAGCTGTTTATTTGTTGTTTGTTTGTTTGGTTTGGTTTTTTTTAATTTAAAAGGAGAAAAGATAAGGTGTCAGCCTGAGGCAAATAAGCAGATAAAGTCTGTCAAGCTATGCACATATGAAACCAAGACTATTAGCAACTACTGGATTCATTGCCAGCTCTGCTCACACTGAGTGATTGTAATGTAGAGTCCAATTTCATATTCTCTCTTCTGATGCAGCCAGGGACAGTTAGTCTAAAATGTAGGTTCATAGAGCCACTGGATAAAATATAACACTAGTCTCTTTAAAATGTAACATCTGGACACAGATGTTACTCCTTGTAAAGAAGTAAAACTGATGCTCCCCCCAGTTGTACAAAGGAGCCATTAGTTACAAAGATGCAAACATTTAATTTAACAATGAACAATATAACTTTTTTTTTTCTATTTTAATTATTTTCCCTTTTCTGCATTATGCAGATGTAACATGTACTGTCTGTACAATAGGGGGGCTTCTAAATTCAACTGACAAAAGTTAGTGCATCAATTATTTTTCAGATTGAAAACATCTGTGATTAGACTTCCTATATTTATAGTCTTGTTATAATACCTTTGGAAAGGCAGTAACTGGATGGCCATTTTCAGTGAAGTTATATGTGTACCAAGTAATACAGGGAGATACCTCAACAGAACGCTTGCAGTGCTTTGTGGAAAACACCTTCAAAAGTTTTACCAGGAATACTATGAAACTTTTAGATAGTATTTTTAATTTCTGTGAAGAAAATGATCCCTAAAGCACCCCAAAAACCAAGGTTTGTTATTAAAACAATTCCATAGTAGAATAGCTTCAGTTAACTCAGTCTCTCTACAGGAAACTGCAGAAGTGTGTGTAAATATATATTACATGCATTTTTTAAATATATCTATGTGTACAAACACATACACAAAAAATACATAATACTTTAACATGAAAAAAGGATGAAGGGATAACATTTTATTTCACTGATGTCTGATGTAACAGAATCAGACTCTGCATACACAAAGCTGTTGTATGTGACATAGCATTGCAAATTATATAGTGTCAAGGGAGAGGAAACAAGAGCATTCAAAAGTAGCAAGTCGGAAATTACTGTGGAAATAAAAGTGATTTATGTGATCCATTTCAAGGAAATGGACTGCTTTAGATGTATTAGATTGCTTTTAAAACCTAACAGACTGAGAAGCTTGAGATAAACAGGTCTAATATGATTCAAAACATATCTTACTTAAAAACTAAATCAAAACCCGCTGATCAGAAAAGCGCGTCCCACGGAGTTAACAGGACCAAATGAAAATGCCTCAAGAAATGCAAGGTGAACTGGGTACATGGACGCATCTACCCAGCGCCTTTTCCCACTCCCACCTCACAACACACTAAGGCAGGCAAGCCCCTGACAAGTACGTCCTGAGGTGGCATAACCAACGAAGCTCTTTGATTTGTGACCTTTCAGCGATCACAAAGATGGTTTTATCCTGCAGTAAGTTCAGCCTCTTCAACCGCACAAGACGCCGCCCGCTCTCCTAGCCCGGGCCCGGGCCCGGCCCCGACGAAGGCCGCGCCAGGACGTACGCGGGCCGCCTCTATCCTTGCAGCCCCCTGAGCGCAGCCTGCGCTCACCAGCCGCCCAGGGCCCCGCCACCCACGCCCCCGTTCTGTGGTGCCCTGGAACCCCGCGTGACCTGAGCGCGTAACGCACGGCCGCGGCGCTGTCACCCGGCGCTGAGCGCTGGCATGAAGACGGACATACCGACGTGCCCCACTGACGATGGCAGGTCTCCAGCTGCCCCAGCCCAAAGAGGCGGCCGAGCCGCGCCGCGCCGCTCGAACGGGCCGCCGCTGTGGGCCCGCACACACCGCCCGCGCCGTGGGGGAAGGCGTAGGTTCAGCGGGCGGTCACAGCCCTGCGGAAACTCGCCTCCCCGGCCGGCTCTCGCTCCTCCCTGCCCCGCCGCGTACCTCGGAGAGGGAATATCCAGTCCCTAAATCCCTTGTCCCGCTGACGCCCGCCCTCCTGCCCCGCGGAAGGTTAAGGCTTTTAGGCGGTTTCCCACTCGCAAAGCGGGGAAATCAACAGCTACTCCCCCCTCCCAAGAACGATGGAACCGGCCAGTAACCCGCGGGAAGGGCGCCACCGCCACCGCCACCCCCTCGGCTGACTGCCAACCCCAGCGGTCAATCAGCGCCTTGACTTTTCTCTAGGCAACCAACTCAGCACCCGCCCTCACGCAGGGTGGGGGGCAGTGGGAGAGGCGGGCGGGAATGTTTACAAACAAGATTGGGGAGTAGAGGGATTGGGGAGAATTCGGAGGGGCGGAGCCAGTGGTTGGCGCAGCCGCTGATCCAATGAGGGAACGCGCCGCTTGGCGGAAGGGCGGGGGGCGGTGCGTAGAACGTTCTCTGCCCAACAGCCGCTGGGGTTCGCGGGCGCGCGCGTCCAATGAGCGCTCGTCAAGGGGAAGGAGGGGGCGCGAACGCCTGAGCAGGAGCCGCTCCTGACGCGCCCACCCCTCCCGTCTAGCTCAGCCTATCCCGACTGGGCCGCGCCGAGCTCGGCTGCGCTCCGCTCCGTTCTGGGGCGGGGAGGGCGGCCGGAGCAAGGGGGAGGGGAGCCGCAAGGACATGGGCTGGCTCTGAGGGCCGGGGGAGGGAAGCCGACGTGCGTGTGCTTCCCTGTATTTTAATAACTGTTGTGTGTTTTTTTTTTTTTTTACCCCGTTTTCCCCAAGGCGGAGGGGAGAACAGCCGCCCCCAGCGCGCCTGCATGGCTTCTCTCCCCCGGAGCGCCCCTGGAAAATAAAATCCGCCTCAGGCCAGGTGACGTCCCCCCGCCTCCGCGCTCACACACACGGGGAGCGGCAGAGGCGGGGGAGCGCCCGCCTGTGAGAACATGGAGGGACCCTCGGGCCCGGTGGAGGAAGGGGAGCTGCCGCTTCTCACTGTCAAGCACGAGCTGAGGAACGGTGAGCGGGGAGGGCCTGGGGCCCCGGGGAGGGGGGGAGGGTGGGTGTCGAAGTGGGCGCCGAGAGAAACGCTCCTGCCTGACTGGAGTGCGGCGGGAAGCGCGGGGGGTGGCGCGAGGGGGCCCGGGGTGCCAGGACTGGGGGAAGAAGTGCTGAGTAGGGAGGTTCAAGAGAGTTGTTCGGGACTAGTAGGGAAATCTCAGTCAGGAAAAAAGAGGGTGATCTGAAAGACGTGGGCAGGAGCGTGTGAGATGGGGGCGGAGGGGGCTTCATTATTGTATTTCGGAAAAAAAGTATTTCAGTTGGACTTGTGCTGCGTATTTGGCTCCCCCGTCCCACGTCCCTAGTAGTGTTTGACGGTTTTGAAGGAGATAAGGGTTAGCCCTTATTTATTTATTTATTTATTTATTTTAATTGTGTTTGACTTTTATGGGTATGTTCGTATTGGTCTGTGTGTTTGTTACAGTCCTAAATGATGTCGTTTTATGTGACAGCTTTTCTCTGACCTCGGTGAAATGCCGGAATTGTAGGGAGGGGAATGTGCCAACATAGAACCGCAGAGTTATCTGGCTTTTCAGTCTATTAATCTTCTTGTAGTTCAGTAGTTACTTGAAGACCCTCTGGAGAGGTAGTTCAAGACGTGAAATATATATGACCTTTCACGATACAGCAGAAATGCTCTTGTAGGTTCTTGTGTTGGGAAAGATTTTAATTTTTTTTTTTTTTTAATAGGGACTCTGTGCCTCTCACAAGTTCCCAGGCAACTTGAATGCTGCGGTAAATGCAGATTTACTGTTAATTTAGGAGCGTGTTTAAAACAATCAGGATGTATATTCTCTGCATTTATTAACGTGGAGGTGCTATTAAGCCATGTCCTTCCTTCTTTTTCCTCTGATCTTTTTTTCTCCATGATGAAGTAAAAAATATGTTGCTGTTAATCGCAAGAGTTTGAGAGAACAGTCTCCCGGGTTAACGTAGTTGACTTTCTCTCATGGGCCGATGAGGGAGGCAAGTGGTGGTGCTGGGCCTCTTTGGTCGCGTTCAGCTTCTACCCCCCTGTCACTCGGGTCTAGGGGCGCAGTGGAGGTGCCCCAGCGGAACGTAGCTATCACTGCAGCTTTTTTTTTTTTTTTTTTAAAAAAAAAAGGCGCTTTTCCTGATGGCTATGCTGAAACGCAGAAGCCAAAGGGACTGTAGTTTCCTTCTTTCAAGAAGCAGCAAAAGAGCTGGTGGAAAGCATACTTGTCTCGTTGGGTGTTGCTAGATTTCTGTATGCAGGAGAGAAACGGGTAAGGGGAAAGGAAGTAGAACACATTTATTCTATATACTTGTTTAGCTATGTCTGGAGAGTTGAGACAGCCCATATCCCTGTGGGACAGTTTTTTAAGAACAATTTGAGGAATAAACACATTAATATAAACTAGATAAAGAGCTGTCTAATACAGCATAATAAGATATTTTCTTTTTGGACTTTGATCTTAAAGCTTTATAGATTCAGGAAGTACAGATACTTGGTTTTAATTTAAAAATTCTCAACCTTGTTTATGTGTTTTTAAGCTTCTGAAATTCAGCTTAATAGGAATCAGTTGTTTCTCCCCTCCTCATTCTCTTCTCCTTATTAAGTATTTAGAAAACTCTGCTTTCTGAAAAATGCTTTCTAGCAATGACTTGTCTATTTCTGGAGCAATAGGGTGGAGGAGGGAGCTGCTCTGTCAGGTACTCCTGGGAGACTCCTACTCCTGAAGGTGTCAATAGTGTCATCACTATACAAGATGTATCAAGATACTGTTTCAGAACTTGACTCTACACAATGCACAGACATGATAATTTGATGAGAAAATTTGCAGTCAGCTTCTGTTGATATAGAAATATGTAAATAATCTATAGGGTACTTTGGATATTTTTCTTAGTTTGTGGGGTTTTTTTTAAACTGGGTCTGGCTGTATGTGTGCCTAGCTGCTGGCTAGGGTCAACCCACTACAGTTCTAAAATGTGCAGCATGATTATTTACTTTTGCTGTTTTTTGGGAAAGAGGTTGAAGGGACAAGCAAGAACTTAGAACTGAAGCCAGTGGATCTTTGTTGTTCTTAAGTACTGAAGTTGTATACCGTGAATATCCTTTTAATGTGTGATTTGTTTAGATTCTAGTGTTCCCCTCCTTTCTGTGTTCTTTCTTTGATGTTGCTAGCTCTGTGACTAATTGAATGATTTGGAATTGCGTATCGAAAGTAACTGTCAGTTGGCAGATGAAAAAGAGGTCAATCTCCACAGTGCTTTGAAAGAATGTACTATTGTGGTAGAAATAGTGGCTTCTTTCAGAAGGGAGTGTCTCACTCATGTTGCTGGAACCTCTTGATAACAAACCCAAAGTACAAAGAATTACATATTCAAATCAACTAAATGCAGGTGAACCTACAGTTATACTTTGTATTTACATCTACTTGGATCTTGGAATTACTCTAAAAATATGAAAAGAGTTAGAGACAGGCATTGATTATGGTCAAGTGAGTAAAACTTGAATTTAAACTATAAAACTTGAATTTAAGATGAAATGAGTATCTTCAGGAATGAAACAGATGATTGTTGTTATCTTCAAATAAGTATTGCGGCATATGAAAATGCACAGTTAGAGCATATGCAGAGTTATTTCTATACAGCTCTCAGGTGATTGTTAACCCTCTCATGCCATGGTTTAACTTCTTTTAAACTTTGACTTTGAAATTACAGTAATGGCTTTGATTTGTAGGGTCAACTGTAATTTTAGCTCTATATCCCATGTTCTTAGGGCCCTGAAATGCCTCTTTTGCATGACCAAAAAAACAGTTGCTGAAAAAACATCACTTCATAGGCATGTAGATTGGGTTTGTGATAGGGAAGGAGCTGTGGTGCATAACACTTGAGTGCCTCTGTGAGATGCCATGTGATTTTTAATACAGCAAAAATTACAAATACTGTAACGGTTCCATGTATATGCATTTTATTTTAATTATGCAAAGAATCGGAATGTCCATCCTGCTGATGGGGAAACTTCAGTGATTCTTCCTTCAGTTGGTTATTTTGCAGGTTAGACACAGCTGTGACTTTTAGGACACATTTCAGTTAATAATGAATTTTTTCTGACATATTTAGCAACTTTTTTCTTTTTTTTCTTATCCTTTTTCCTGTCGTACAAACCATTTTTTCCTTGACAGAAATCTCACAATTTAGCCACTTAAGAATAGTTACTGTCTTTCTTTCCTCGCTTTGGGAAGGAAGAGTTTTTTTGGGGAAAGTAGTATCACCTTCTATTTTCAGGAAGTAGAAGGAAAAAAAAAATGTCAAAGATCAAATGGTAGGAAGTCATGGGTGTTTTTGATTCTCACTGAAAGTCTCTGCTAAGAATAATGAGAGAATTAATTTTTCTACATCATCTGCTTCTGGATTGTAAAGGAGTAGGTTTTCTTTTTTGAAGGCTCACCTCAGAGTTAGTACAACTAGCAATCTTTTTGAAGACCTAAGAAGTTACATATTATTTGCAGTGAAAAAGAATATTGTTGCACCTTCACATTTTCTGTTTCCTGGTACTGCCGTGGAACTGAAAAATAACAAATATAAAGCCTATTAGAGAAAAACTTCTGTGTGATAGGGAAGGGTGTGGGCAGAGGGAAAGACTTGTGATGTAGAAAGGTAAGAAAGGAATAGAACTATGTGAGAACAGGGAGGTTCCCCTCGCCCTTGTTGTAGCTCGTGTTTTTTGGGAAATAAATAAGGCTCAGAGGTTCCTGAACCTTCAGTGTATGTGACTAGGTAGGAGGTTGCCCGTTTTGCAGCATACATGTGCACTCCCTTCTTTGCCCAGTGAGAGGCAGAGATTAGCAAAACTGGGATCTTGGCGGGAACTTGAGACATTCCATGAATGTAGGGGTAATAGACTGTGTATATGTTGTTTGTTTTGCTTTAAGACATGTTCTTTTCCTTTTCGCAATTCTGTTTTGTAAAAGCTACTGGATTAATTTTAATGCTGTCACAAACTTTGGGCTAAAGAACTTGCTTAAGTTTGCAATTTTTCTGACTATAACACGTGACATGTGAAAAAGGCACATATAGTCCAGAAATCAATGTAGCAATGGGTGCAGGGCTCCAGAGGCAGAAGAATTTGGAACTTCCGTTTGAGTTTAGTTTAAATTATAGTTTAATATGAAGCTTTAAAAGACTTCAGACAATAAATACATGGACTATTTGAAGGGTTCAGTATTGTAAATTCTTAGTTACCCATTCATGAATGAGAGTTGTAAACTAGAATGGATTTATTTGTAAACTGTAAGATTCATGTGAGGCATTGTGAAAATTCCTATGACTAAAAAACATGATGAATCATCATGCATAAATAAATATTCAGCCTTTGCTATGGAGCTTCACCTGGCACCTTTACAGTTTTATATTTTTTTTAAAGGAAATGTTCCTGTAAAGTTTTAAAGATGCTTCTAAAATTGTATTTTCTCTAGGATACAGGGTTTTTCTTTTTTTTTTTTTACTTGACTCTATGTACTAATTTTTTTATATTGTTTAGAGATGGGGAGATATTAATAGTTGAATAGTTCAACTTTGCTTTTACTTCTGCTCTTTTAAGCACTAGAATATGTGTGTTCTCACTTTGCTGTGGGAAGTATAGAGTGTTTTAAGAGAGAAGTTTATGAATCGTGCTTCATACAATTAAGTTCAGATTTTACACTTTATGGGATCAGAACTTCTAAAAAAATGTTTTGTAGTCTAGGAATTTATTATAATTTATGTTCTGGTAGCTTTGATTATAATAAATAAGAATTGATTATAGTTTGTCTCCCATTGTTGCCCTACCGTCTATTGTCCCCTCTGTTGTCCATCTATTCCCCTCCTCCCCAGCTTTAGAATCTAACAAACCTGGCTGCAGTTACCTGTGAAAGTCTGGTACCATTGCTCATTTTGCTCTCATTGCTTTAGTGATATTCTATACAATGTGTAATGTAAATGAGGACGAGTAGTTGCAGTTTCCATTGTCACCCTGTTTAGCTTTCTTCCAATGTATTCTAAATGTGGCAGTTTAAAAGTTCATGCAAGGTTCCACAAAAGAGTTACAAGGCTTATATGCCACTTTAATGCACTTGATGATTTTATTCAGGAGGCAATTCAGAAAACACTTGCCAGAGTTGCTTAAACATATGAGAGCACCCGGGTATCTCAGGATGTGATATGCAGCAGTGTTCTTCATGTAAATAATTCTGTTGGATCCCCTTCATTGCTTGGCATCGTTTTATATCTTATGGTAAACAGTCTTCCCCTCTCTCTGTCACCATTATACAATCCTAATGGTGAGGTGCAAGCTCTGCTAAGGTTTCTTTGCTTCTGACTCATTCTGTAGATAGGCAGATGACCTGGTTTATGAAGGACTTGCACACAGTCACTTTGTTTCTGTGTTCTGTTTTGCTATCTATTGTTACTGTTTCCTCTTCCCATTTTTTTGTTGACATCTGTAAATATTTTATGCTGGCTTTGATCCGATGATTACAAAAGCTTTACCTGAGAGATGATAATTCTTAAATTTCCTGGTTAATGTCTGCGTAAATTAATATGTAAATACCTTCCATCAGTGTTTAAATTGTCAGTTGCTCTTCTTTTGTTGATAAATAATCTACATTCTGTTACTTTTAACACTGTGTCCAAAGTACCTGTGATTGAAGAAAGTGTATTTTTTTGATTTCTGATGATAGAAATGACCAAAGTTGATTCATATCTTGTACTTGGATATAATTTCTTGTTTGAAAAGGTATGCACAATCTTTAGATATGTTACTTTGTTCTGTTTCAACTGTCTTCAGCATCAGATTATCTATAGCAACTTTAATTCATTAGCATTTTGTCTAATTAAATGTTGGGTTTTTTTGGCTATTATGTGATGCATAGTGTTAATGCACATTAAACTTCTAGCTAACCATGGAGGTGCTTTGGGGTTGAATCTTGGTGACCTAATAGTGATTCATCTCGCAGTCATGACAAGCCTCACAGCAAAATTGCCTGTGTAATAGCAAAAGGGCTACTGCTGATGAATGCAAATGGATCTTAACATGGAGTATTTTCCAGTTCAGTCTGTTGTGAGTCTTGATCATTAATGTCAGATGTCTGCACTTCATTTCAGCTTCTAGTGTGCAAATGGCAACTTTAGTGGGATAGTCTTCCACAGCTTCAGTCTATTTTCATAACAGTAGCGATAGTTTCCTGTCATGCTCCCCACAGTATTTCATGCTTCTGAATTTCCACATACTGTATTCCACTTAGCTAGTAGTTCAGAAGTCTTTGTAATCTTTGGCTCTGTAAAAATTTGGCTTCCAGGCCTTCTAGAATGGAATTAACAGCTTTGTGAGATGTTGAATTTTCTTCCAGTTCAGATGGTCTTCTCCTTAAGCATCTAATTACAGAGAATGAACAGTTGTCACCTCAGTTATCTTAGTTGTGATCCTAGAGTTCAGAGTAATACAAATGACATTTTCTCTTCTTTGATGTGAGTTTAGTTTTGTTTTCTAAAAGAAATGTGCTGGCTTTACTTAATCTCAAGGAAAAGCATCCACTCTTCACTCTTAAGTGAGGGATAATCCCAAATTTGTGTTCATACAGCTCTGAAAACAGCATCTGTTTGTTGCTGTGACTTCAAGTAGATCTGTTAGGTGAGTGGAGATAGGCCATTCCCTGAAGTAACAGTTTAGAATAAAGTTGATCTTGGTATCAGGCATTGGACACCTGATAGTTTGAAATACTATAGAATGTCTTCTGTCATATTTTTCTTCTTTGCTCTGTTCTAAGTTGTCTGAGATTCATCGTTCTGCTCAATAAAGAGCAGATATGGTCTTACGTTGCAGAGAGTCTCAGAGATGACAAGTCTCAGCTTTTAGGCAGAGCTTGTCTTTGAAGGTTGATTGATGTAGTTCAGTAGGGGAAGCTCTAACTTAATCTTTCTACTTAAAAATCTGTATATGAGTCCGGAAACAGAGGACACAGCACATTTTAACTTGAAATCAACCACTGTTAAAAATGATTTTAATTGTACTTCTATGATCTTAAGAAATAAAATAGTCATTACACAGTACCAACTTTCACAGTTCTTAGTTAGCATTTGGTGGTCTCAAAGTTAAAGTATAGTGCAGGTGACAGTCATGCAGTCATATCTCTTATGTCATCTGGAGATCATCCATCAAGCCGAAATACTTTGTTCAGGTTTGCAGAGTTAAACAGATTGTGCCAGGAGCTTACTTTTTTTCTCTTCTAAGGTATCACCATCCTTAATACTGCTGTGGTATGTGTAGATTCAGACCACTTGTGGAGAAGCTCTCATCCTGTTGACTTGGGTGGTACTTTCTTCCTGTCCAAGCTTAGTTCCCTTCCTTGGTACTCTTCACCTGATGCATCAACAGACTTGAAGAAAAGGGCACAGAGAAGAAAATTTTCTGTTTCCAAAACTACTTCCCCTGTGCTCAATTCTTAATTTAAGAGCTTTCCCAAAGCTGCTGTTTCTGAATGGCATCTTTGCATATACTGAAATGTTATTGTACTATTTGCTAGAGATACTGCTAGCTAGATGCTAGAGTGTACATCCTGTTGCACTGCTGACAGATACTTTGTCTTCATGCAGGTTGTACCTGCAATTGTTGGGTTGGGTTCTGATACTAATCCCAGCATGGTGAAGTCTGTGAGATGGGAAGAACCTTTCACTTTTCTGTCAGTGGTAGTAGTAGTGGCCTTCTTGTTGCAGTCCTTTAAAGGTTCTCAAACTTGGAATAATTAGCTTGTAATTGCAGGAAGCATTGTGAAAGGTCCTCTAGCAGTGGTCTTTGTGGATTTATTCTTTAGCATTTCTTCCTGGAAGCAAGTTGAAGGAAATGTCAGTATCACAACTTTCATTCTGGAGAAACTACATCTAATCTCAACTAGAATGGTGAAAACCTCTGTGCCTGGTTTCACCAGATAAAGACAAAACTGCTCTAGCAGTGTGATTGGAAAGAATGTGGCACGGACATGAGCTCTTCTGCTTGCTTTTCTTGGGTTATGACTTCAGAGATGGACTGAGTGCAACAACTGAGGCTGTTGGAGCAAGTTGCTGCCACTGTGGCAGCACTGGGAGAAGTGCTTTCTGGGAATTGTTAATATTTTCTTGTAGCTTTGAAGAATTTTTTTACATTTTTAAAATTAAGGATAACTTTACTTCTTACTTCATAGGGAATAATTCTGAAAGAAGGTTTCTGTGACTCGTGTCCTATCATATGTCTGTGTTATGCAGCACCTTTTAGCCATCCGATCTTGTGGGATGGCTTTTTTTTCCTCAGTATAATGCAAAAAGAATAAGGTGGGACTTAATTTATAGTCATCATATGTTATTTATGATGTAGTTTTCCCCTTTTACTATGAAAACAGTATTACAAGAACCTTCAAGACATGTACTTATTTTTTTAGGATAAGGCAATTAAACATCCTAAAAGCAAGTAAAAATGGGACTAAGTGGATAGTACCAAACTACGTCTCACAGAGAAACAAGTACATAATTCAAAAAAGGTGTTGCTCTATTTTACTATTTAACCTCTTGAATGTGGGAAAGGTCTCACTAATGTTAGTGAATGTGGAATACAGACTGAGTTTATGGTACAGTTTAGATTAATTAATTGAGTTTAGGTCTTGATTTCTTTTTAGGACTATAGCTAGCATGACAAATCTTCAGCATGTTACTGGAGATGCATCATTTTTGTGTTCCGCTCTCTGTCTTACCTATTAAGTTCCATGCATATGCTGGGATTATATGACTGTTTTGCTTTCTAGAAGGATGTTTAATTGAAAAGCCTTGTGATGACAGCTTTTAAAGGACGTGAGATCGTAAAACCTTTCTGGAGTACTTCATAGTGGAAGGTGCAAATCAGTGTATTTCTCAGTCAAAAATTTATTTCCACTCATTGAGTTCGGCACTTAGCTAGCTAGTATCCAGAGAAGGTCTATGTTGTGAATCTCTTCAGTGACATCCATGGCTTCATTAAAACGGTAGACCCTGTAGCCCTGGGTCTCTGTAGGAGTCCCTGACTCTTGCTGACCCTGGCAGGAAAGACACTGTGAGTATCAGTCTCAGTGCTTGCTAAGATTAATATGCAATATTAAGTTGCTTTGAGACAGATTGCTTTCTGACTGTGACATGATGTACAGTCTATGTACAGAAATATAGACATTAACTTGGTCTAGATATGCCTTACCCACTATTCTTTTTTGGCATAGTGCATCTTTCTTACTGCTGACTTCAACTATTACTGTGATGTAGCACTAGCAATGATATTCCTTCTATTTACAGTGAAAATAGTACAGCAGGCTTCAATGCAGTGGTGCATATTGCCTCACTAATTTGTTAATGATTCGGTACTGTCTTGTCTAGTACATGTTAGTAAAATGGAACTGATCACAAAAGTAATATTTCTCTAATAATTTCACTGTGCTGTGTGTAGGGTTTTTTCTTTTACATGTAATATTAGGATAGCTTGTAGATTTCCCTCAGATTTGCAACTATCATTGTGATGTACTTTTGTTTGTGCAAGAAAAAAAAATCCTGAAAACTCTTTTAGACTTTCTAATTTCCCAGTAATTTCCAGTGGTCTCTCTGCACTCATTCCAAGTTTGATTAATCCCTCAAAGACAAATGATAAAAAATGGAAATATTTTACCTGAGATTTCATCAGTGCTTTGCATGCAAGTGTTAATATTACACTATCCTAGCTAAATGCATTATGTGTATGTGTACAGATTCCTAGGATTGTTGGAATAAGTAAAAAATTTGCTTTGTCATTTATTTGATTATCAAGACAGTGTGCCTTCTGAATTAATTAATTTTCTTGGAAATATCAAACCAAATGAGAATTTCTCTTGAATGGAGTAAGTTAATTTCAGAATTTCCTATCAAAGAGTTTTCTTCTCTTGGTTTTCCTCTTTGTACTTGAAATCTGTGGTGCTGCTACTGAAAGCTTCTTGCACAGCTTTCCTAATTTTTATTTTTTTGCTAGCCTTTAGATGTACAGTTCGGTTTAAAGTTCTTCTTTGAGAAGCATTCTTTCAGCAGGCATGCCACCTTCTGCAGCTTCTGCTGCCTGATGCTGGATCCTTAACTGTGCTGATACAACTGCTTATGCAGTTGCTCATGAACTTTAATCAGGGAACTGAACTTGTTTATGAATAATCAAACTTAGTTATTTCTTGCCTTACTGCTTTTAACCCAGATGATTTCAATGAGCAGCTTTATGAATAGCCTGCAGTCATATTAATGCAAATGGATGGATAATATTATGATAGGAAGGAAAGATGGGAAAAAGGAAACTTCGTAAGACTTTTATTTTAGCAGCATATAGAAGAAAAAACACAAACCAACAACAAACCAACCCACCCCACTTCCTTTTTTAAATAGGGCTCTTCACTTCCCTGCTTAGAAAAATTTCTGTTAGACAAAAATACTCCAAGCAGTGTAGATTTGTATAAATGTAGAACCTCCTCCTCTCAGACTCCCCAACAAGTTAAACAACTTGTAGAAGCTTAGATTTTTCCATACTTGATTATGTAGACTCAAGGTCTTTCCTACTTGATAGTAGTGAAGAGTCTTTATAAGTTTAGTAATCCTATGTTAAATGCATTAATAGTTACTGGAGCTCTGCTTATGTCATCCTAAGCACCTTGTAATCCAAGAACATGAGAGTGTTCAGAGTCCTAGGGTTAAAGGATGACCTGATTGCTGTCTATAACTGTGATTAGAGATTACAGACAAGATGGAACTAGACTTTTTTCAGAGGTCCCCAGTGATAGGATCACAGGCAATGTATACAAGCTACATGACTTAGAATTATTATTCTGTGACTTTTATACTTCCAGAAACACCGATGGCAGCAAGAAAATTTCTCTCCTTTGGTTTTCAAGTTAAAAGAGTACTGGAATGTCCTTTTAATGCTGCTTATTTCATTCATCTACTAACTTGTTTTTACTGAGCCTTTAGTAATACGTCAGAATGATGTTTCAGTATATCACATATCTGACATGATTTTTTTTTTTTCCTTCAGCAAATTTGACAGGCCATGCAGAGAAAGTTGGCATTGAAAACTTTGAACTCCTGAAAGTTCTTGGAACAGGGGGTAAGATGTGCTGTTTTTCTAAGTTAAATGTTGAAAGCATTACTCTTAAGTATAGTGTTTTCTAGTTGAGGTTTTGGTTTCAGAACATTCTTCAGGAAGGTACGTCAGTTTTGTATTGCATAGCATAATTTTATACACACTTTCTCACAAATATTGTGCAAAAATGGAGGTTACATGATCTAGCTCACAGCACTTTTTGAAGATTTTTCAAAACAATGGAAAATGTCTTTATTTCTGACATTTTAACAGGTCTGATTTTTCACAAACTATTAGGGCATAATCTTGATAATTTCATTACATTTACAGACTATTTTAATGAATTTCTGGAAAAAAAAAAAGGTAATGTTAGTACATTATTGAATAGAATGCTCCAGTCTTTAACTGTTCTGTTCAAATCTTGTAATTTAAGATCAAAAATGTTCTTTGTTGTTTTGTGGATTTTTCACAATGTTGGAGATTTGTAGGATGTTGTATAGGATTGTTGGCTGTAACCAACAAAAAAGCCTTTGTTTCTCCTTTGTTAAAGGGACACACACAGAGACCCATACAAAGACCAAAATAATGGCTTTTATTCTTCATAGTGTGTTTACACATTTATTTTTATGTTTTGTCAGTATTAACATCAGATGCAGTGTTGAGTAGATTGAGATAATCAGGAAGTTGACTATCATCAAGGTCTGTAGAAGTTATGATATTAAATTTTGGGTATTATCAGCCATTAACAGCTAGGAACGAGGCTGTAATTGCACAAGCAGCTACATCACTGAAAAGAGCAAAGGGTTTTGATTTTCACGTTTAGCTGTCATACAGAATCTTTCATGAATTCATTAAGTTGTTAAATCACCTGAGAGTGTCTTTTTTCCTAAGTAACTTTTTAAAATTCAAATTTAACAGACTTAAGAATTCAACCCTTGCTGTTGAATTTCAGTAGTTAGACATCCAAGGAAGCTTTAACATTCATAGACATATGTTGCACATTCATGGTTAGAAGCAGCTATGCTGTTCTGGTCAGTATTGGTCTGAGCGGGGTTGACAAAAATTAAATTACTTACAATTATGAGGATGTCTTTCCTGCTGTTGGAAACATTGGCTGGATTTTTAATTATGTTTGTGTGTATATGAAAACCAGTCCCATACCTGAATACCTTTATTCCTTTCCACTGCCATTAGTCTGAGGTCACTTAATATTACAACTATTGCATTTAGATGACAAAGTAGGTTTTGGTGGTTTTGTGTCAGTCTTGAAGTTAAGACTAGTGGTAGCCTGAACTTCTCCTCCTGTCTTTAGGCAATATCTTTGAAACACCCCTTTTGCTGCTGTTAAAACTGTTGTCTGTCATTCATTGCTACCTTCCGAGAACAGACTCTTCATAAGCAGATTACTGGATTTCTCTTGGTGTGGGCTACTCTTTATCATAGCAGGTAGTCCTTAGCCTTAGTGCCAGGCTATGCTGTTCACTCAGGTGAACAGGATAATTTTTGAGTGATCACTTTCAAAAAAGGCGACTTCAAGTGAGTTGACAATGGCGTTGACTCTGTGTGTGTGTGAGAGACTGAAAAAAGCTGAGGACACATGCCTGTCTGTCTTCATCGTGCTCTAGTAATCATGTTGTTCCAGAAACATTTCTCTCTTAGTAGATTTCAGCATACTAAGTTAAACTGGGGTGGTGTGTGGGGGTGTTTTTTGTCTGTCTTGCCTGCCTGCCTGTCTGTCTTGCCTGCTCCCACCCCCCCCCCCACAATTTTTCAACAGGATCTAATGGGAAGCAAGGTGATTTCTGGAATAAGACCTCTCCAGACAGCCGTTGTATCTCCATATCTCCATTAGTGACTTGCCCCCACATTATGGGCAGGATGATAGGGGAGAACTGTGGTTTGTGTTGGTTTGGTTTTTTTGGTTGGTTGGTTTGTTTTTGTTTGTTTTTTTGGTATTGGGGTGTTAGGTTTTTTTTTTTTGACAGTTTTGAGAACTCTGCTCTTTTATGCTACTAAATTCTATGAAGTTAAAGATGAGGCTGGGGCTAGAGATCATATTAGATGAATTGCTTCACAGAGACAAAAGGGATGCTTTTGCTTTTTTTTGGGGGGGGGGGGAGCAATTTAAGGGAAAAAGAGGAAGAGGGCATCTGATGGCTTCTGTTTACTTGTTGCTCTGCCTTTTTAGGCAAGACCTATCTTTACTCTGGCAGTGAAAGCCTTATCCTGATGTAAAATTTTAGGTATTGCTAACATTAATATAGCTAATGCTAAATTAAAGCTATGCTGCTGTTTTAAAATTCTTCACTGGAGTTATACAGCATACAAAATGTTGTCAAATACTTAACCTACAGTAATACAAGGTAGAATATATTGAAAACTTACAATCATATTAAGTGATCATTGTAGATGCTACTTTAATTACAATATTTTAAGTATAGTCTGCTATGAAGCAGTTGGAATAACTAAAGAAGATACTCAGAATATGTTAAATTAAATGATACCTTGCTTTAAGTGTATGGAATGATGGTAGTTTCATATAGACTCGGTGGTGTGTGTGGTTTTTTTGGTTGTGTGGGGTTTTTGTGTGTTTGTTTTTTTGTTTTGTTTTTCAGGTAACAGCTGTGAAGGTTAATTTAAATCTTCATTCTTAATTTGTCTTTTTTAAAAAATAAAACTTAAGATTCTTAGGAATAGTGTCCTTGTGTACTGAGTTTTTTCTGTGGAAGTGATTTTTTTTGTTGTTTTTTTTCTTGGTGGTAACATTCATGCTATGGCTTAGCATAATTTCATATTTACTTTCTTTAGTTTGCATTCCTTTCTGTTTGATTTGGTTTTGTACACACTATTTCCATTGGAAGATTGCTTGTTACATTTTGCTTTTTGGTGTTAAAAGAATATCATAGTGTAGATGTTCCTCTTCTGACTTGAGTCTCACTGGAAAACATAAGGAAGCAAATATCTGGTTAGTTGCCTTTTAATTGTAGTGAGATCCTTTGTTGTGTTAAGGAGCTATTAATATAATAAACTTGCCCGTTGGAAAAAAATTAGTAACACAAAATGCATGACAGCTTGCCAGTGTTAATAAAGCTATTAATAACATACTTGTATTGCTTACTTGACTTCTCTGACTTGCCCATGTTCTAATTGGTATATATTTTCTGAAATTCTAGTCTCTTTGTTTTTAAGTCTTTTTCTCCTGCTGTTACTCTATTGCCTTGCTTATTTGAAGTTTTCAGATTTTCTGTCCACTGAACTCATGTTTCCAGCTGTTCTTCCTATCTAGTTAGAGCTTTTTTTTTCCTGTGACATAAAAAACTAGTGTCTATTCTGTAGAACAAAGACACTTTACAGCATAGTAATCTTATAGCTTCCCAAAGCCACAAAGGGAACAATGAGAGAAGGTGGCTGTATTGGTTTATACACTCCCACTTGGCTTATTTGCTTCATTCTTTGTAAATATATTTTAAAAAAGAAAAGTTTAATATAGAGTGCATTCTCGGTCATATGTTTTTCTACACATTATTATTTTTTTTTCTAATCAACTGTTGATTCTGAATTTAGTAAATGTCACTTTGGTTCAGTTTTTCAGCTATACTTGAGACAACACAAGTGGTTCTTGAGCATGTGCCCTAACAATCCAGTCTACCCCTGAAACTACAGTCCACTAATGAAGATGAAAAATAATTAGAAACAAGAATATAGCTGCTATATATAATTGAAAATATTTCATATGTGATCTTTTGGAATTAAGTGCTTATATGAGTAGGATATTTTCCTTATATATGGAAGACACTATGTCGGATTTAAGTAGTTGTCTCAAAAATCTTGTTATACAAGAAAGTAAGAAGAAGTTCCATCTAAGAGGTCAGAAAGTATTCTGATAAAGTTAATACTGTGAAATTAGATTAGATCTTTCAAAACATATTGGAGAAAATATAAAATATTCTCTCATAAAAGGACAAAAAAGAAAGAAGTGGGGTTATTGTGCTCAGGAGAGTGATCTAAAATTAGAGAGTGTCTAAAAATAATTCAAAACTCCAATTGATATTTTACTTCTGTTTCTAAGGAGGACAGCCATGATGATTACAGAATGGGAGGTGAAATGGCTAATTGGAGACAGTTTGGAAACAGGAAATTATTTTTCTGTATGAGGAGCAGACTGAAAAGAGAGGATTGAGTTCATTCAGAGAAGCTGAAACCTGCACAAATTCATCCTATTCATCCATGAGAGAATTCTGAAAGAATTTGGACATTAAATTTGAGATCAATAGTGAAGATTCTTACTGGAACTAATTCCAGAGATGGTTCAGTATTAACTGGAGAGATAGGAAATGCAATCCTGCATTTAAGAAGGAAAGAAGGAAGTAAGGTGGTGATTGAGGCAGCTATTGGTTAGTTGCTCTGACTTCAGCAGTATGCAGTGCCTTCAAAGCAATTTTAAAGACAATATTTTGCATTATTTTTTGTAAAAAATTAAAAATTAATGGCATACTTATCTGGTGGTAGAATGTCTTACATATGAGAGCCGCCTTCTAAAAACTTACTTTCCTTAAAAACCAAAAGGTAGGAAATTATTGCATGCCATACCTATTGACTTTTTTAAAAAAAAAAGCTAAAAGAAAAAAAGCAAAATGCTGATATCAAGTACATTTTAAAATACAACTTAACCCTCTTGTCACTTTCTACCTTTCTCATTTGCCATCTCTCTCTCACCTGTTTAGTGGGACAGGGAACCTGGGGACATAATAATGTTGAAAAAAGTCCATTAAACATTCTTGCCTATCTGATATTTGAGGAAGGATGACAGAGAATGCCACATCTTTGACAGTTTAGCAGTGCACAGTAAAATTTGAAAATGCTTTTTCAGAATGCTGTTATTTGATCTTTGTTAAGGTTTTCGTTTGGCTTCTCTCCTAGTTTTTAGCTTCTAGAGCTATATACCTTTCTGATTTTGCCATATCCCAAATTTTAATTCATATGGACAGATATCACCAAAGTGAGAGCTCTGCCTCCCAGTTCTTTAGGAAGATTAAATTTAAAAACTATTTTAGCAATAAAATGCAGAGGAAGGAGGTCATTAGGCATATATCATGCAAGAATACAGTGAAATTGATTCAGGTCATTAAATATTTTGTACCTCTGAGCCTTTTTCTATTGTCTCATGCTTATTCTTAAACTGACATTAAAAAAAAGTAATTTAAGAAAGAGGTGTAGCTCATGTAAACACTTGAAAACATTGTTTTGAAACTGTCTGTATGCAAATGTCAAGATTTGATGGATTTAGAAGTCTATGTAAAACCATTCTGCATGCTATGAACAATAAGAATTACTTGCCTTTTTCCCTGTAGGAATTAGCTGGCACGATGCAAAAGCTTAATCACAGAATCATAGAATGGCTTAGGCTGGAAGGGACCTTAGAGATCATCTAATCCAACCTCCCTGCCATGATACCTCTCAACTAGACTAGGTTGCTCAAGGCCTCATCCAACCTGGCCTTGAATACCTCCAGGGAGGGGGCATCTACAACCCCTCTGGGCAGTCTGTTCCAGAGTCTCACCAACCTAGTACTGAAGAACTTTTTCCTAAGATCTGATCTAAACTTATTTTCTCTCAGTTTAAAACCATTTCCCCTCATACTATTGCTGGACATTCTCGTGAAGAGTCTCCCTCCAGCCTTCCTGTGGGATCCCTTCAGGTATTGGAAGGCACTTATATGGCCCCTCTGGAATCTTCTCCAGGCTGAACAATCCCAGCTCCCTCAGTCTATCCTCATAGCAGAGGTGCTCCAGCCCCTGGATTATCTCTATGGCCCTTCTCCCACAGATCTGTGTCCCTCTTAGGGTGGGGACACCAGAACTGGACATGGTATTCAAGGTGGGGGTCTCACAAGAGCAGAGTAAAGGGGAAGAATCATCTCTCTTCATCTGCTGGCCACACTTCTCTTGATGCATCCTAATGTGTTTGCATTTACACCAAAAGAATGAAGAAACAAAGTATACTTTATATCTCTAATTTGTTGTCTTTCAGCAAGTGCGTATTTTAGAATATTCTAATGACTTGTTGAATTGTTATTTAGGTTGATGTGTATTAGTGTGAGTGTGCTAGTTTGGGCTGTGGTAGAGTTAATTTTCTGTATAGTAGTTAGTATGCAGCTACGTTCTAGATTAGTACTGAAAACAATGTTGATAATTGAGAGGTGTTTTAGTTACTGCTGGGCAGTTTTTACACACGGTCAAGGCTTTTTCTGCTTCTCACCCCAACAGTGAGTAGGCTAGGGGTGCACAAAAAGTTGGGAAGGGACATAGCTGGGACAGCTGACCCCAAGTGACCAAAGGGATATTCCATACCATATGGTGTCACGATCAGCATATAAAGCTAGAGAAAGGAGGAGGAAGCAGGGAGGATGTTCAGAGTGATGGTGTTTCTCTTCTCAAGTAACCATTAAGTGTGATGAAGCCTTGCTTTCCTGGAGATGGTTGAACACCTGCCTGATGAAGGGAAGCAGTGAATGAATTCCTTCTTTTGCTTTGCTTGTGTGCGCAGATTTTGCTTTGCCTGTTAAACTGTCATTATCTCAACCCACAAGTTTTCTCACTTTTACTCTTCCAGTTCTCTCCTGCATCCTGCTGGGGAGTGAGCGAGTGGCTGTGTGGTGCTTAGCTGCTGGCTGACATTAAACCATGATAGTGAAAAAGGCAGTAGTAAAAAGAAAGTTTTAACCCCCAATTGTATTTTTCTGCATCACAAAGTGGAAATTTGGTATAAATTGCCAGTATGAAATGTCTTATTCGTCTTACAGGCCTGATATCCATATCAATCCGAACTAATAATTGCTTTAATCTTTAACTTTACATTTTTATCTTATTTCTCTTAATAAACTACAAGGTCAGTCTAACATAGTTTCTGTAAGTGTGTGTGTATATATAGTATGGATTATCTAGTCTTTTAGTTCTTCTATCATTAAAAGTATTAATGAGTTCCTGGAGGGAAGATAAGGTGACTCTGTGTGCAACTTTATGGAAGATATATTGCTGGCTAAATATTTCTGCCTTGGAAGTACTTGGGATGTGCATCAGATTTTGAGAATGAACAGTAAAATGTTGCTTTTTGAAAAATTAAAAAAGCTTTTCTGAAATAAGATTATCAGGTAGGATATTTTTGCAATTAGTTTATGTGCCTTCTCCTTGCTGCCACTCAAATGAATTGCTTTTGCAGTGTTGTCTTTTAAGTAGATTTCACATAGTGATATCAGAGATTCTGGTGTTGAATATATCATGAGTCATTTGATTAAAATAGTGCTACTTAAGATTTCTTCTCATCAAAACTGTTGAGAATCCTTATCACTCTGTCAGTCCTTTTCAGATTTCTGAAGAAACACTTTGTACCGTGGTAAAGCTCTATGTTGCAAATTCTTAGGATAACACTAGTACAGCTTCTAGAGATTTCCTTATAACTATTACACTTACCAGATAGTTTTCTCCTATGCTGTATGTAAAGCTGTAGTAGGTGCTGCTAATATACTGCTAGCATTCTGCCAGTTAAGATGCATTATTGTATATTTTTATAAAGTGTTATTAAAGATACAGATAGCCACGTATTAAAATCTAGGGGCTTTTATTTATTCAAATTTAGCTTAATGTTCTCCAGCATTTGTAATAAAACTACTGTTTCCTGGAAACCTAAGGAAACTTCAGTTTAATGCTCTAGACTGGGCTTTTCAGAGGCAGAAGGAAGTTCAGTTTCAAGCTTCAGATGAAAATTGGTGAAAACTGGGATTGTTCCTTTAAGCAGTTGAGAAATGCAAGCTCAGGCCCTTCTCTGCTGTTTTTGTTAGATGTTAGTAGAATGCAGAAGTGTTACCTACTTTTTTTGAGAAGCAACTCCTTAAAGATGTAAATAATACTTTTGGAAGCAGGTTTGTTTTTTTTCTTTTAACTAGTGTTGTGAATAGTAGGGGTCTGTTTTTCAGATGCTAAAAATAATTTAACATCCAATATTAGAAAAGTAGTTGAATAACGTGAAACTTAGGCATATGCATAACAGTATTACTGTGGTCTGTAGAACCTTATGTCTGTACATCATGACAGTATTTATGGCCCATGTCTATTTTACTACTATGGTTAGGTATGAAGGTAAGTAAAGAACAGTTTTTTGTTATTGTATTATTTACATAATATATATATATATAAATAATGATATATAATATGTATATATAATATAACAACACTTAATTATTCTTGATGATCAACTGGTGGCTCTTGAGCCCAACATAAATAAACTTGAGATCTCCTGACTATAATTAAAGTTGGGGAATGTGATATAATACTGAAAATCTTGAAAAAGATTGTTCTGGGCATCTCATATTTATCTCCCAAACCAGATATATTTACACGAATGTATTCTGACTCTATTTGCCATTCTTGAGAGATATGTTGTGAAAACTTATTTTATGAAAAAGCTCATATTGAGAATAATGTAAAGAAGGCAAGCATGGTTCCCTGGAGTGTGATGAGTCAGGTAAAGAACTCCTCTAAGAGAATTGCTCAGTAAATAAGCAGCATCACTTTTGCATACTGAATGAAGCAGAACTCAGTTGAAAAAAAACACTTCTCATTTGATAATTTAAAACTCTATTACCTGCTTGGGAAAAAAAAAAAAAACCCAGGAAAAATCTCGAGTTACATGTAATTACTTGGAGTAGTGTATGCTATAGTATTTTTAAAGACCAACTAAATTTGAGTGTGTCAAATGAGGCCAGTATACCTGGGCAGTGTATTTGCTGTTTTGAGATACTTGGGCATTTTCTTTGAGAACATAATGTGAAGATAATTGTAGGGGTTGGTCAAAAGACCCAACTGGTTGTAGTTTCACAGCTTAACCACGTATTTGCTTGTGTGCTTTGGGCAGTTCTTAATCTTGGTACTTAATGATTTTATTTTTTACTTTATTTTATTTCTAGAAATAATGAAAAATTGTTCTTCACTTACCTTCATACAATTTTTATCTGTTTTAACTTCTTAAGTATTCTACTTTTTCAGGCTAAACAACAAGTCTAAGTGTATTTAGTTCCCTTCATCTTTTATTCTTTTATTCTTTTCTGTATTTTTTTTTAATGTTCTCCTATACTCTTGAATTCTGAGGGGGGAGAAGGTAGCTGGGGACAGAACAGATGAGACCAAATTAGTGTGCATTACTCAAAATAGAGGAATTTCATGCCACAGCATAAACGATTTCTGGTTTTGTGTTGAAGGTTTGGGGGGTGGTATATTTGTATAATTTTTTTCCCTTCAGTACTTTCCTTGAAGTTGTAACATTCTCTTCACTTCTTGGATTTCTCAACTACTTAATATTTTGATACAATGGTACAGTTTTCAGTAGTCACCTTCAATTTCTGTTGCAGTGGATAATTTACTAAAACAAAATCAGCTTCCTCATGTTCATATGACTGAATCAGGCAGGATTAATTCTTGTGGTGAACTTCTTTCACTGAAAAAGTGGAATATTTGGTTTTAACCTTTGGGGTTTTGTCTTCTAATAAGCTTTTCATTTGTAAGGGGGGGGAGGGGGCCTCTTTACACCCTTGACTGTTTAGTGGCTTAAAGACAATTTAAGGGAACTTGTTAAGAACCATGGAAAATCTGAAAAAATTGACCGCATCATTGTTCCTTTCTCCCAATTCCTGTGGGTGATTATTAAAACAAATAATTATTACTATCTACAAAAATAACAGCACTTCTTTCACATGTTATCCTCTTTGTGTATCTACTAATTCTAACCTTTACTGTTTCTCCAGGTTTGTATAGTAGAGACTAAAAAAAAAGACACACTTGCCAATATGGAGTAATTTTTGCAAAACATGTAAACAGAACACCTAATGTCAATAAATTAAAACTCTGGAAAAACCACCTTTTGGTGGGCCTAGTGACTGTTTCTTTTACTGTTTGTGTTCAAAAAGCTTTCCTTTTGAGATAATTCCTCTAGCTTATTCCCATTTAAGTCCATTAGGAGAACCTCATTATAATGAGAAACTTCCTGAAGTACTAAATACTGATGAGAAGAATTTATTGGCTTTTTGTGGGTTTTTGGAACTTTGGTGCTATAAAGTAAATAATGAAAGTGTATAAGTTGTGCAAATATGGGCAGACTATTTTGAGGACAAAAAAATAGCATCTCTCTTTTTCTAAACTCTTGCTAAATTCTCGCTGTGGGAGTTTTAGGTTATACAAAGGAAGAATTCATTAGGTTTTAAATGGCGAAACTCTATTTTTCGCACTCTTGCTGCCTTTGGTCACTAAACTCATTTGTTTGAAATTTTGCTCAGAAAATGTCAGTCTGGAACACAAAGACTATTCTGGAAGGTTTTAGCCTCAATGTTTACTGTTTGCTGTAACAATGAGTAATTGAAAATAATAATGATATCAGCCAGCCCTAGAATATGAGTAGGTGACTGTTTTGTTTTGTTATTTTCTTCCCCTCTTTTTCTTTAAGCCTATGGAAAAGTGTTCCTAGTGAGGAAAGTAAGCGGCCATGATGCTGGAAAGCTGTATGCCATGAAAGTACTGAAGAAAGCAACAATAGTTCAAAAAGCCAAAACAACTGAGCACACAAAGACAGAACGACAAGTGTTGGAGCACATTAGGCAATCGCCATTTTTGGTCACATTACATTATGCCTTCCAGACAGATACAAAGCTTCATCTCATTTTAGGTGAGTAGTTTTCAGGATTCAAGTTTTACATTAAGGAGGGGGGGGTGGGATATATATATATAAGGGCATATAGATATATATATGCCCTTTTATTTCCCTAATGTTTTGTAGGTTTTTTTTTTTGATGTGGTCTTAAGTAAGTACCTTGTGTTTGGAGATTGCATGAGAGACCATAGGAAGTAAAATACTGTTCAACAGCATCTGTGTTTGTGGTTTTCCTGTTTAAGTTTCAGTGTGCTACTCTGACTTTGGGGGGGTGTGTGGAAAAAGTATCAGTGACTCACATGCAGAAAAAATTGTATGTGACCATGAGTACCGAAACCAGATAAATATTTCCTTGAATTTACCTAGAAGATGAAATTTTGATTTGCACTTTTTTAACCATTATTATATAATGCATTAGTTTTCTACAGATTTGCAGACAAACTGCTACTCTGAATGAAAAAGTTCTTAATCTTAATGAATATGGGTATTAAAGTGATACAGTACATTTTTCTCTGCATGCTTTCTTTGCACATCTGGCACAGAGGTTATTGGTAAGGTGGGATGATGAAATGTCACTTTGTTACTGGAATTAGTTGATAGAAAACAAGAAAAGTAAGGAAATACTTAAGCAGCAGGAAGACTTGAAGCTCAAATATACTGCACATTTCACTCTTAAGAGCACACTGTATATTGTCCTCAGTGTCTTCAGTGTTTTTGAAATGTCCTCTGTCTGAGAGGATGATACTTGACACTATGCTAGCCAGTTAGTGTACTGTTTTTAACACTGAAATGCTGCAAACTGAAAGATTGTATCAGACAGGTCTTTTTTTTTTCTGTTTATGAATAAATGCGCTCATAACCTGGGTGATGCCAGTTAATGATGATTGTGCTTTCACTTATTTCTTGTCAAATTCCCTTCTTACAACACTGGAATGTACAAATTGTTGGTAAAATGTACTGCAGTAAAATGCTGGTGAAAATACTTGTACTGTGAGTCAATTCCTTGGTTTATGTATTGTGATACTTCATAAGCTCTACCAATAACTTCTGTAAATCTCTGTTTATGAGAGATACTTGATAATGAGCTGCTGTATAGCTAAGCCTTATTCGAACATTCTTCATTCCACTTCTGTCCTTGCCATTTTGATTTGAGAAATCACATTGTAGGGTTGGCAGAAGACTTCCTGATCACAGACTTTCTTAGGCTTTCAACTCAGATATAACTTCCATATATGTGTGTCTTTCTGTTCCTTACCATCGTCCTTTTCCAGGGCAGTAACAGTTTGGAGAGAAACACTGAGATGAAGGAATTACATTTCTTTTGCTTTATTACCCAATCTCATTGCCTTTGAAGAGTCTTGTCTTTCTTGGGAAAATGAAGAATTTTTCCTGATAACGGGGAACATTATTTCAGGAGATGGGGAAAAAAGTATTAAATAAACTTTACTGCTCCAGGAAGCATTTGCTGCCAAAACTTTTTGTTACGAAACTATTTGATCTTTGAATATTGAGATGCTTTCATGTTTCAGTTTTTGGGTGTTAAGCGGCAATCCAAACCCACACATCTCTGTGCTGAATGTAGAGCTTGTTCATAAAGCCTGGTATCACTCTAAAATTAGATATTTCTACCTTTCAGACCAGCAGCAAATTTTGTGTTTGGTATCAAAGATGTATTTGTAAGAAAACTACGAGCAATTTTGAATGTCTGCTTACTTAAGAGTATTTTAAAAGAACTGGGAAATGAATGATCCTGTTAATGCTTGGATGCAGGATAGGTTTGTTGGGTTTTTTGTAGTGATTTATTTGAAGTGAATGGTCCTTTAATTGTAGTACAGGTTTTGCAATTCATTTAGCTTGTGTAACTTCTATTTATTGAACCTTTATTAACAGGCTGATTTAGACATTAATAAAATTGTATGAATGTTATATGAATTTACATTACTGGCTGTCAATTTTTAGGAAGGTGTTTTATGCATGTGCCTTAGTTTCATATACTACAGTGAGATAATACAGGTATCTGAGGAACTCAAATTGAGTATTAACTAAATTTCTTTTGAAAATGAGAGTTGTAATAAGGACTTTTACAAATTCCTTATGACGTTACAGATGTGTAAAATAATTGTCACAGGCTGGAATATGCTAAAGAGACAAAAAGTTAGAAATACATTGACAGCCTTGTGATTCCTTGAGGTTAATCTTTAACAATGAAGGTATAACTTATTAATTTGTTAAATATTTAAGTTTTTAATAATTTGATTTTTTTAACAACTAAATAAGACAAAATGTGAATATGTATTGTAAATATTATGGTACCATTCTTTAAATCCAGATATTTTTGTCTAGAAATGTAGATGACAGGGATAATGGAAAGGCAAAAACCCATTCTTATATGAGGAGAGAATTTAAAGCTTGATACTATATTTTCATAAGAGTCAAATAGGAAGGAGCCCAGTAGTTCTGAAGAACATTACATAGCAGATAATGCAGACTAGCTAAATGCCCACCATAACGCGATCTTAAGGTGAGGTTTAAAGCATGAAATTCAAAGCTGATGTATAATTAAAGGCATTTTGTTTTGTTTTTTTCTTTCCTACCAAGTCTACATGAATCCCTTCTCAAACTATCATTTGGGGCCAGGAAGGTCCTTTTTGGGTTTTTTCCTTTTTTTTTTTTTTTTTTTTCAGCAGAAAAATGGGAATTAATAGAGGGGGTTTAGAAATTTCTTTAAATCGCTTTCTATAACAGTGAAAAATCTCTTCTCTGTAACATGGCCTAAAGCTACTTTGTAATTCAACTGAGCTTCACAACCTCCCTGACAAAAAAATAACAAGTCTTTGTTGTAAGTTTGTGTCTCATTATGTAAATCTTTGTAAATCACTTCTTTGATTTAGCTTTGTAATTTGTATTTCAGAGGCTTCTGACTTTTTTGTGGAAGCCACTCTTCATAGCTAGCTTTGGTTTTGTACCTAGCTAACTTGGTATATGAGTAACATATTATTTCAGTTTCAGGAGGTTTTAGAATGGGAGCCTCAGTGCAATATTAAATAAAATTCTTCATGCCATCAGATTACGTAGTCATACGAATTTAGTCTGGATCAAGTGCAGACGTGCAGCTGCATTTCTGACAAATTTCCAGAATACAGGGTTTGGAGTTGATTCCAGTTTTTAGGTTGACTTTAAGCTATGATTGAAGGAACCTACTATTGTATCTGTGTGAGTACCAGTTCTGTACAGAGGTTGTCACACAAGGTTCACCTTCTAATACTTAAAAACAAAAAAAAAATCTGAACTGTCAGATGGAGTTTTTACTGAAGTAATTGGTTTTTTTTGTTTGTTTTTGTTTTTGGCTTTTTTTTTTTACATTGTGCCAATGGTGCATTTGATCTGTCACCAAGAATTTGAAGACTGGTTGTTTCATTGGGCTGTGGTTAGTGTTATAACCTGAAAAGAATTAGGCTTGTTTTGCCATTCCTGTGGCAGTTTTGGTTTGTATCTGTCACAGTCCTTGGAACAGTGCCTGTGAAATCAGTTCTTACGTTGTAAGAAGTTAGCAGTTCTGATTAGAAATATATATGAAAAAATGTTATCTTTTTCTCTGTGATTAGAATGCTGAAGTTCTTTCTGGGAGAAGGAATCAACTGTAAAATGTGGGTTATTTGTACTTTATTGTTAGTTTTTTCCATATGCTTGCTGATCTACATAAATAATCTTCCTCATGTTGTTTGATTCCACTAATATTCCTTCACAAACAGGGAACTGGAGAACTAAAGAGAGAGATCAGAATGCCTATACTTTCTCCTTCTAAGTATTAATTTACCTATAATAGTATTTCACCCTTTTTCATGGATTTGTGTATTACACTAGTGAATCTACAGCACCCATATTCAAGAAAACATTAAGATAATGTGGAGTATACTCCCTGTTCTGTTGGTGGACCTGAAATAAAATATGGGGGCTGTGGCGTTGCAAATTAATGGCTTCAGTGTACACTGCTATCATAAACAGCATTACCTCTAAAATGTGTTTGTATTGCATTGGAGCTCTGTTGTAATAATTACCTTTTTTTTCCCCTCCCTGACTGTGGGAAAACCCTTGTGTCATAGACTGCAAAGAATGAAAGTGTGGTTTCCATGAGGGAATGTATGTGGAAATAATCTTCTCCAGTAAGTTTTACCATCAAAGTTCCCCTTGCAAAGGGTAAAACTTTTAACTGCCCATGGTTGATTATTTCACCTAATCCTTGTTTTCTGAATTGCCTTGCTTTTTGTCTGTCTTCCTTGTTGCTCTTAAGTATTTCATAAAGAGTGTACAAGTAGATATCATTTGTAGTCCCTTCTTTTTACGTTCCTGAATAACTAAATGACTGATTTTCCAAACTATATTCATATTTATGGATAATTGAGATTTATTTCATGGTTTTGCTGCTTACTTAAAAGTTGGTTATGTTCTTCTGTTGGTCCTCTAAGAAGTTGCGTATTGTAGAACATAATCAAATATTACTGAATTACAATAAAGTAAAAGCATCTGATCCCAGAACATCTTATTAAATAACTTAATTTTCTTATTGGAATATTAATAGGTACTTTTTAAGTGGTCAGGAAATGAAATTATAAGGTTCTTTGTTCTAATTTTTAGACTATATAAATGGAGGAGAACTGTTTACTCACCTTTCACACAGAGAGAGATTCTCAGAAAATGAGGTGCAAGTTTACATTGGGGAAATTGTTTTGGCACTTGAACATCTCCACAAGGTAAAGTAACTTTATCCTAGTGATGATTTTGTGGAACTACGAATATTTTTTCATATGATAGAAATTTAGTAAAGAGAACTAATTGTTTTGTTTTGTTTTTTAGGGTTTTTTTGTTTCTTTTAAATTCCAAGTAACTTTATTGAGCAATGGGACATTAATTGTATAATTGGAGCTACTTACTAATGAAGTGTCTATTCCTGTGCACCAGATTAAGGCTACAAGTGCTTGTTTGCAGTGTGAAAATATAATTGATGATTTTTAGTAATCCTTATAAAATCATCTATGTTATTAAAACTAATTTGTAGTCCACCTGAACAGTGTTTGGGTTGCATTGCTGTTCTGTTGTTCTCGTTTTCATACAATTAAACAGCAGAGTTCTGAAATTCTGGCACAAATGTAGACATGAAAAGTGTTCAGAGGTAGTAAGTAGATTTGTAGACCATATACGCATGCTTTGCAAGTCTAGAACATATTACAGAAACATCCATTTTCATTTGTAATGAAAGCTGAACTGAGTTTTATACTCAATAGCAAGTATTCAGTCACTTACAGACTCAAAGGATATATAGTATGTCCTTTAAATTTAAAGACGTTAATGTACGGTGTCATTTTTGAGAATTGAGTCATGAAAGTTATTTCTTCAAAGGCATTTTAAAATTGTCCATTTCAAGGGGTAACTTTGGGGTGTCAGATTAGCTTAATAATGGGAATTTTGCTATCTTTGTATTAAATAAATTCAGCAATGTCTCCTAATGTGGATACACTGATTTGGAAATAATTTTTTTATATTCTGTTTGCAGCTGGGGATTATATATCGGGATATAAAACTTGAGAATATTCTACTCGATTCTGATGGCCACGTGGTGCTGACAGACTTTGGCCTGAGTAAGGAGTTTCTTACTGATGAGGTGAGTATTTGAATCTCCAGTAAGTGTGGACAGAATCCAGCAAGATCACAAAGTCAGTTTTTGTCTCATTGAAATCATCAACGCATGTTAGAGAGGAAAATCTCTTTACTTCATAGAACAAAATCTAGTAGTCTGTTTTACTGGGTTTTGTGCTTTCAGTTATTGGCCTATGGATTTCAAGTATTGTCAGCTATTTTTGTCCATTCTGGTTTTCTCCAAAATGCCTTCATGCTCCTTCCTGCTGCCCTTTATGTGGAAAAGGAGAGATCCACATGAGTCTGAAAAGCCACTTACATTGTCATTGTCAGATGCCTTTTTTAAAAATGCTTGACTATGCTAATACTTTGCAGTGACTAGGCAAATGGTATGCTATGACTCTTCTTTATGCTAATAATAATTAATGTATTATTATCTTGTCTCTTTCTCATGTCTTTGTGTCACTTTTGATAAGCTTAATTGTAAGCTTTTAGGATAAAAACTTATGTCATATTAAATATGTGCATAGTACCTAACATAGTGATCGCTGACTGTTGATGTTAGTTGCTCATTATTTATAAGGTACACTTTTATCTCTAAATATACTTCCTAGGTTTCAAAGAGTCAAAATTGTGCAGGATTTTACTTCTGAGATAATTTTAAAATGGCTATTTCTTGACTTTCATTTTAGGTATCAGAGATACTGAAATCTAGGATTGCAGATCTAAAAGTCTTTGTTAGAAGCAGCAGAGGGGTTTTCTAAAAATATATAACTGGTAGTTTCCTCTAGAATATTTGCATTTCAAATGGAGTCTGGTAGGGTTTAGGATGTACCATGTTAAGAGATTTGAAATGTTACTTTCTGAAACAGGGAAATAGTACAGATAATGTCAGTATATTCCTTTTAAATTGTAGTATGAAACTCAGAGGAGGTTCAACTAACATGACAAGGGATTAGCAGCAGATTTCCAGACTGGTGAAAGAAGAACTAGAGAGAGATGCAGTTTTCATCAGGGAAGAATGCTAGTAAAGGGTGTGGCTAGGGAGAGCAGGACCTGCTTAAAGTGAGAGAAGCTGTGCATGACCCAAGAGACAAAGTAATGTATATGGAGTGGTATTACTGCACTGATGGAGGACAGCTCCTTTTCTCTCCCAGCCTTTGAGCCCAGGTTATATGCATCAAAAATCTTCCCTGTGATAAGAATGTCCTAATAAATCTGGACCCTATTTAAATCTCAAAACAGGTAGTTTTAAGATGTATCTGTGCTCACCTTCAGGACGTTGTTTACAAGCAGTACAAGGAAAGGGGAGGGCTTGTATAAGCATTAGAGATGCCTGTCTGCTTTTCCCACACTCTGAACTGTATTCCTTTTTCTCCAGTCATTAAATGAAGCACTTTTGCTGCTTGGTCATTTAATGTTCATTTCTCTGACTCTAATCTGTCCTGTTTTCAGTATATACCTCAGAAATCTCTTCATTTAACTTTTTTTTTTTTTAATTTTCTTTCATGCTCATCAATTCGGGTGTTTCTTTTTAAGGAAAAAAGTAATTGCAGTTGTATTGCTTGCTTTCAAAATTTAAGAAAATGTCTACATTTGACTATTGTTCTCATGTGTGCTATTGTAATTTAGCTACTGAACCCAAATATGATTAGAAAGACCCATTTACACATAGAAATTGATGTTCCATATTGTATTCTCTGTAGACAATTCAGCTACGGCTGAATTTACAATTCACGTTACAAAGGATACTTCATTTACACTTCTCAAACACTGTGCTTGTAAGAGGTAGAATTTGCCTGTATAACTGCATAGCTTTATATCTCTGTTCATACTCATTGGGTAGCATTTTTAAATAAAATTACTCAACTGCGTCAGTCAGATAAGAGTGTAATTTGCAATTTAATGAGAGCAGTATGCTTTCCCTTCTCCCCCTTTCTTCACACCTCTTCCTTTGCCCACCCTGCTTTTCGCAAGAAATTTGCGATTAAAAAAGTGTACTTATGCAAGTGAAATTTATTCTAGTAACCCCCCCTCTTTGCATTGTATTTTCTGAAATAAGATATATTTAGACTATTAAGAATGTGTGTGGAAAAAATAAAACCACAAACCCACAAAAAACCAAAACAAACACCTGAACAAACAAAAAACCCACAAAAAACCACGCCCATAAACAAACAAACAAAAAAAAACCCAAACAAACACAAAAAACCCAAATCAACAGCAATTATAGGCACTTGCTATGTTTAGAATGAAATTAGGTCAGAGATTAAGAGATCGAAATTAATTGTACATTTTTAATACTGAGTTTTATGGCATTTGCATTCTTATCCCTATGATGAATTTGGGGCTAACCTTTTGGATGTTTACCTGTCAACTGAACTGTGAAGTAAATCGAGGTAAAAAAAGACAACTTCTCAGCCTTCATTGAATTATTGTAGTAGTAATATTCTATTGGATTGTGCATAACAGTTAACATTTTTTTTGTTAATTAAATCCCATAAAGTACGCTTTCTTCCAGAGTATAGTAAAGTGCTCAGTTTTTACATTATAGGTCTTCTGCATTAGCTTAACTTTGTGTAGAATTTCTTGTATTTGCTTAATGAAGCATAAAAAAGAAAGTAGTAAATTCTGAATGTTGTCAGTATTAAAACAATGTATCTGAAAGCATACAAATGCCTTTGGTAGTTACCTCTCTCTCTTCAAAGAGCTATGCTTTAAAAAGTAAGTCTTCCAAAAAATGGAATTTTAAGAAGAAGCTGGTACAAAACATTCATCTGGGATGACAGTGGTACATACTTGCATTTCTCCCACACAAGAATGTTCTGTTTCAGTTCTGCAGGGAAAAAAAATCGGAAACTTTTATTTTCTCATAGTTATTTGCTTTACAAATCCATTATCAGAAACCAGTTTAAAGAATGCATTGCAGAATTGCAATTACATTGCACTGTGAAAACAAAAATATCTGTTGTATACATCTGAAGAGGGTTTCTTGAACCTTCACTTGACACTAGATAAGGGCATAAACTTGCATCGAGTTAGGTTTTGGGGCCACAGCAGTAGAGGTTGCATGCTGCTTGTCTGGCATGCAGTACCAGGTTTAGCTGTTCTTGCTCTCCCTTCTAAGTACCTGTTCTGATGGGAGCTGCTGTCAGGCAAATCTCATTCTTGCTTGAAAATTTCAGTAGCTTGATTCCATGCCTATTTTTGAAGCCAAAATAATTTGTCTCTATTTCTAGCATGAGGTATAGTAACTAATAAGGTATTTTGACTTAACTGACTACTTCAAGTAGGAGCAGCCACAGAGAAAGAATTTTAATTTAATTTCAGAAGACCATATACCTTTTTTTAAATTAATTATTCTTGAGATGGCATTTCAAACTAGTGGACCTTGGATCAGCTGTATTGCAACCATTATTGGTCTACACTAAACCTTTACTTTTGTATTACAGTCTTCATTATGACTTTTTCAAATGCAGCAGAACAATGTAACAAGTGTACCACTAAACATTTTTCCTGTCTTTGTTGTTCTTCCTCTGTGTCATGCATAGATCATAGTTTTGGTCCTGACTAGGAGTTACAACTGCAAAAGAGTCTGCACCTGAGAGATGATTTGGCTGAATCTGTACGCGTTCTGATATGAACACCTTAATTACCCAGTCTTAAATCTGTGCATTATGACCAAAAAAGGCTTAAAAATTAAATAATAATAACAAAAAAGGGGGGGGGGGGAGCTGGATGGGGGAGGGAGAGAAAATTAATTGGTCTGTCACGTCCTTTGTTGGAACAGGATTTTTGTTTTTTGTTTTATATCTCTATTGTGTCTTGAAGGCATGAGAAGGCTCTTCTGTCAATTTTCATATGCCTTCGTAAATTGAGACCATAATAATATTCTGTACAATTAAAATGATGGTGAAGAATGTTACAGATCTGATTTCTATGGAAATAAGTCTTTTTCTTCAGGCATTTTTATTTTTGAGGTAAATATCAATAAAATCAGTTTCAGATAGGATGACCTGTGAGGTTCACTGAAGGGATGATGCCTGTTTCTGCATGGAATTTAAGCTTTTCATTCTTTGAAATACAAAATCCCTTTAACAGATCAGTTTGTAAGTATCACCTCTGCTATGGAAATTTACTTGCAATGCTGCAAATGCTGTATTTATGACAGTATTCTTTTGATTTATCCTATGGTCCTGATTTTCTCCTTAAGCTTACTGAGGTAACTCTACTGGCTCATTTAATCAGTAGCTTATAGACAGTTTGCTGATAGCTGATTTATGAGATACTTTGTGTGATATGTCTGTACTCTTGAACTTGTGAACTTCCTCAGTTTTATAATCTGCTTCTAGAGGAACTGTGGTATTGACTAGTTTGTCAGGGGACAGCAGGATGGGGAGACTGCTTGCCACATTAGTGTGAGCTGGGAGCTAAGGGTGGCAGCAGGGCAGGCATTCTCACTGACCAGTGGCACAATCCCACAGCTGCAGAAGAAGTTTAGAGTAAGTCTAGGGGTAGTAAGACAGACTCAAACAACAGTCCAGTGGCTATCAGACAGCTTATCCTCCTCAGCTGAACTTCTTGGGAGCCAAAAGCACAGCATCCCTGCAGATCTTACTTTAGAACAGAAGTTGGAAATGCACCATTTAACATCTGCTATTCCTTTCTCTTTCGTGTGATCCCTTCCCCACTTGTGAGTCTTAGCCCTGTGCAAAGACATCCTTTTTTGTCATCATTATCTCCCAGGAAATTACCATATGCTGTGCACCTGGTAATATAAGAATATTTACCCTCCAACAGAGAATAAAACTTGCGTTATAACTATTAAGATTACAGATTTTCATGTGCTAGAATGTTTATTCACTAAATAAAATTCAGAGCAAGGTCTTTATATTGATCATAACTTTACCAGTTCCAAAAAGGTTGATTTGAAAATTAAAACCTCCTGAAGACTGGCTTTCTTTTTGTCCTATATAGAGTGCAAACTGCTTCTCACTTTGAGTGAAAGGCATTTTCAAGGAAGAGTGGTATATTTTACTCACAGTCTTGAGTATTGAAATGTAATAGCTTATGTGATTTACATAGTGTACACACTCATGTCAAGTATAATCTGTTAGGTGTTTGCTTAAAGAGAAGACCCAAGATATGTGGAGTTTTAGGTAAACTATGATTTTCATCAGTTAGCTTTTTCATCTGTATATCTGCTTGGAAAGTTGTTAGGGAGAATTTTACTACCCATGCAATAAGGAGGAATTGTTTTTGACTTTAAATAGAAAGACCATATTGGTATTAAACTGAAAACCTAGTTTAAACTTGCAGTGTGATTTCAGAGTACATCCAACAACAGCTAAGCTTTCATCTTGTCTTGCTAGGACATAACATTTTGAAACCCTCATAATGATGAGGTCAGATTAAGTGAATGAAGCAATTTTAATTTGCTGACTAACAAGTATGGACAAGCATAAGAATCTCATAAGAATGTTGCTGACATCTGTGGAAGAACCCAGCCAAACATGCACAGTAATTCTATTTATTTCTCTGTAGCAGAAATGTGACAAGAAGCAGTAAGTAATTCACATCTGGATTGCAGAATTTTTCAGTCCTGAGATCAGGCCTGAATGCTTTCAGTGAGCTTCTGTCTGGCTATCTAGTTCCCTTAGGTTCCATTGCACCTTCTTGTTCTGTGTGACTTTGTGCTCCTCAGTCTTAGAGTTGTTGCTGACAGATGAAATACATGACATCAGAGAGTGCAACTCTTCAACTCTAGAGGTTGTCTTTGTGTTCTTTGGCCAAACAGCACTTAGTGTTTCTACAATTTAATTTTGTTGTCATTTTTTTTAGAATATTGAATACACTGAAGGAGTTATTCTTAAGCTATTTATGTTCCTAGAATATTATATATTCATAAAGAATGTAAGAAATCAAAGTTGAAGCCAATTTAATAGCTGAGAAGTGTCCTTTCCGCAGTATTGTGAAGCTTCCATTTCTTCAAATTCTTATGCTAGAAAGGTTGTACTCTGGCCATACTTTTGTTGTACTTTTGACCATATCCTACCGTCACTTTTATTAGCAAAGAATTCCTATTAGATAACACATACATTGTTAAAGAACATAGAGAAGAGTAGCTTTATTTTTAACTTGAAAAAATCATTTAAGGAATCACTTTTAATGATTTGAATGAATATGATAGTAGTATGGTTTCAGAATGTGTCATATCTGTTCTTCAGGGTAGCAGTACAGCTCAGTTAAGAACAGCATATTTGTGCATTAATAGTTGGAGAATAGAAACAGTCTGTTCTGTTTCAAAGGTGACCTTTCACGTAGTTGGAGAAGTGGGTTCTAATTGTGAATGCTGAAGAGAATGGCTTCAGTGAATACTTGGCTAATCCTTTGGCTAAAATATGTTTACACAAAGACTGTTGTGAATAAAATAAGCCGTAGGATTTTAGGACCTAAGTGTCTGTTGGAGCAGTGGCAGGTGTTGTTTGAATGCATTTTGTCAAGTTGAAGTCCTTCAAAAGCCATATATTTCAATGTGAAATAATACATCTTCAAATGGCAGAATGGCTGTCTTAAGACACTCAGTGCTTTCCATATCTGCATTCACACTTTGGAGATAAAATCACCAATGCTCAAGCTCTGAAGCAATTTCCCAAAGCAGTTTTCATATGGCAGGGAGATACTCTCCTTGGGCTTTGTGCACACATATAAAACAATAAACTTGGAATGCGCCTTACTATTCTGAGCCAGGTCTTCTAGACAGAGCATCTGGTGTTTCTCTGCAGATGTTTGGTGTTTTTGTGTTTTGTTTTACCTCTGTTAGTATTCTGTTAACTAGCTTTATCTCTACTCACCCTTTCCAGCATTCACACCTCTTTAGTCTTTCACGATTCTCTTTGGGTGCTTTGCTTTGATGTGTGTTTTTGTTCTAGAGGCATCTGAAACAAGATTCTGTGGGCTCTTAAGACTTGATTTTATTTTTTTATTTTTTTTTTAATTTTACTTAGTATTTTGCTCCCATTTTTACAGTGGTAAAATGGCATGCTCCAGTTGGCTCAGTCTATCTCCTTGTACAAACAGCCAAGTCTTGCATAACGTTTTTATAAATTGTATGTTTCTCTTCATGTAACTTCTAGTTACCTGCAGAATCCTAAACAGAAATTGTATTTTCTTTAGTACTCAGGAGCAACATACTGATGACACCATTGACTCAGGAGGTACTCAGCACATCAGCCCTTCCTCCTTGAGTCTTGAACCTTTCAATATGGGTCATGTTCTTTTGCTCTAGGGCTGCTTTGGAGTTCCAAAAGTTCTCTGTACTTCCCTTCAAGCTGACTTGGATGCCCTGACTGCCATGGTATAAGTAAGCATGGCAATCACAAGATGCACTTTCCAGTTATGCAGATACCAGTTTCTAGAGGGTATGGTTAAATGACTCTCTTGTGTTCCTACACTAATGATGTTCTCTGCTTATCGAAGGAGTTATAATACAGTGTAACAGTCCTTTGGGATCTTGTCCTGTGCTCTAAGCAGACATTCTTTGTGAATGCTAGTTTGGCCCTGATATTCAAACAGTTGTCTACCTGTGACCTCATAGATGAAGATGTTTTCAGCGAGGTATTAAAACACAGTTTATTTCTCAGATGCAGATATTTGGGTGCATGTGATAAAATAATGCAGGTCTTCACTCTCTAAGTATTGGGAAACATCCATCCTGTATCTGTTATGTCTGTTTCTTTGCCCAGATTCCGTGCCCTTTTGGATGTGTTAGGACATGGAATCAGAGAGTCTCATTGCATCTGAGCTGTGTGAGGTGTTTTTGGGGCACTGGAAAATAACGCCATCCTTCCAGCAAAGTAACCTCATAAATGAGAGACTTAATACAGAGTAGCCCATTGTCCAAATAGTTGGCTGCCAAAAGTCAGTTGGGCCCAGTAGAGACGATTCTTTTAGGATCATGTTGTGTATGTGTAAGTTCTTGGCCCTCCTAAAGTCTCATCTAATTCCTGTGGTTCACTTTGGAATTACAGTTCTTGTCCAACATACCCTGTTATGACCTGTTGAACTGTTACGAGACTTAATAGCTGTCTGAGCTACCATTACATATTTTGCTAAACTGAATTTGCATTGCTGTAGAGTAGGATATGTACTCTCAAGGACATGTGTCTGTTATTATAGTGACTGTTTCTCTGTCAGTCATGATTTTTCTGTTGACGTGATGAGTTTGATTGGTCTCTGCAGAAATAGAGTTTCTTTCTCTTGCATTTTTACTTCCCGATTAATGTGCTTCTTTTTTTTTTTTTTTAGTTGATGAGGGAGTTTTTAGAGTACTCTGAAGGCCTAAGTCCTCTCTGTTTTTGAGCAGAAAAGTTTACGCATACACTTTCTACAACTTCACGTAGTTTCAAATGCCTGACAGGCATTCCTTGATTATAAAGCAGAGCCAAGTGATGATACCACAAGATCGTCAAGAGCATGGCAGTGCAAGACCTCTGTGCTTCTGTCAGCACTTTTGATTGAATTCTGGTGCTGGGTTCTTTTATCTCTGGAAATGTAATTGTGGTCAACCTGTCATACATAGTCTTAGCAAAGAAGATACCCCACTGAAGTTTTTTTTTTTTTCTTTGTCAAAGTGACTGTTTTTCAGGATGATTGCTTATCCACATTACATCTCTGTCTTGGACAGTCACAAAATTCTAATTCTGTGTCCTAAAGCTCCTCAGTGCTGTCAGTGATTCCTGATTGGAAGACAAATTATACCCTTTCTTTTTTTGATAGAGAAAAAGGAAAATAGGATACTGAAATAGATAATCTCAAGAAAAGGCTGCAGGGATCATATAGATGTGGTATTGAAAGTGCCCTAGCAAGTGAAAGTAGTTATATTACACCAGGATGTTTAGATCAGTCAGAATGATTGTGAGCAACTTGGAAGGAGGGCAAGTGCATTTTGTCATAAGCAGAGTGCAAAAGTTAGATGTCTACCCCATGTGTAGTACTAGAGTATTTATTAGAAATGGTCTGGTAATGCATATAGTCATGTCCACGGTATAGCTGTGTAAGTGCACTATGAACTGCCTGGCTGCCCAGGTGAAGCTATGGATGCTCACTGATAGAGAACTTGTAACAAAATTCTCTTTGTATCAGTGGCTTCATGAATAGTTGCTGTGCTCTTAAGCAAATAACCAGTTTGAAGTAGCCACTTTGACTAAAAAGTGGCTTTACTAAAAAACATGCTATTGCATAAACATTCAAGAAAGATGCTGAATTTGGTAAAGAAGTCAAAGCCACTCTTTCAAAAGACAAGGTCAATATTGTCTTATTGAGTTATTAGAGGTGCATTAGCCACGTTTCTGTTTCCTTCCATTAGTGTCTGATGGTTTGCTCTTCTGCAACTTAGAAGAGTGAAGTTAGAAAGGAAAGTTGTTAAACTTCTAAAGGAAGTTGTTAAACATCTCAACATGAAAGTATTAATAATGTGGATTCTGGAATTTGGATTCATGTTATGAAGTTGAATGAAATTCAATTTTGCGGCAGCAAAATACAAAATGGGATTTGGTGGTCGTTTTTGAAATTTTTGTGGGGGGCTGCATATTTGATACGTGAATGGAACGTGATTTCACAAATGAATGGGGAAATAAAATTTACAGTGACTTTTTTCATAGAATGAGATTGAAAGGGACCTCTGGAAGTCATGTGGTCCAGCCCCCCTACTCAAACAGGATCACGTAGAGCCATTGCTCATGACCATGCCTAGATGCCTTGTGAATATCTCCACCAACTCCCTGGGCAGCCAGTGCTCAGTCACCCTCACAGTAAAGAAGTGTTTCCTGATGTTCAGATGGTCCCATTTCTGGGCACCACTGAAAAAGAGCCTGGATCCCCCTTCTTTGCACCCTCCTTTTAGGCATTTATATACTTTGATGAAATCCCCCTGAGCCTTTCGTTCTCTATGCAGAACAGACAGACCTAGCTCTCCCTGCCTTCCCTTATCTGTTCCAGTCCATTGATCATCTCAGTATGCCTTTGCTGGAGTCTTTCTGGTATGTCCATGCCTTGCTTGTGCTAGGGAGGACAGACTTGGACAAAAAATGAAACTGTTGTTGGAGGTAGCAATTCATTGAAAATGGTTTTAAACCTACATGTAATGCACAATATTAAACATTATTGACGACTCCTTGTAAGATGCATTTTTAACAATGACAAGCTTACATAACTGCTTCTAGTGAAACTTAATAGTAGAACTGTTTTATAAGTAACAGCTAGATATAGTTGGGTGGGGCTTGTGATTTAATAAAAGTGAATGGAGGTGTCTAACAAAGAAGTATCCAGATTTTGTGACTTCAACTGTCTGAAGTCAGGATTTTCTATGGGATCTTACAAAGGCAAATCTGTGTTGATTTGTAGTTGAGTCAGAATGATTTGCTTTCAGATAGCTGGCTTTAGTAATGTTCTGGGGGGCACTGTAGTCCTCTGAACTTTTGTATATAGTTCAGTTAGAAACTACAGATAGTTGGTATCAGTGTTTTTTTCTTAATTGTCACTCTGTAATAGTCATAAGCTGGTTTCAACAGGGATTCTGGTATGTAGTATGAGTTGTGGCAAATCAGTGCTGATTATGAACAAAATGCTCGCTGGATCCATTTCGTTTTTTTCCTAGCTAATGCTGAGTGCCAATTTCCTACTTAATTTCTGGCTAAGAACTGTGTTTGTGATAATCTACGTTCTTCTGTTCAACCTGGGAATTTCAGCAGTAGATCACTTCTAAACTGAAAAAGAAGCAAGAGATAAAGTCTACAAGGACTTGCTGATTTGGACTTGAAGTTGGGGTTTTTATAAGCTTCATTACAAACATGTCTTAGATTGTTTTCCATTTGGTTTTGACGTAGTATGAGTTTTTAATATTGAAATATTTTCATATTGAAATGATTTTAAACTATGCAATACCATTTTTTTAGACCTCTGAAATTCTTTTGGCAATTTTAAACACCGAAGTTTACAAGGGACAAAAAAAACCCCAACCCAACTCTTTAAGAAATAAATAAAACTTAATTTTCAAATACTGTTTTGGAAATTCCATCTTTCATATTAAAAGCTAAAATGATTGTAAAAGGTAAAAAACAACTTGAAAACCAAACCCACCAGTTAGATATAGTAAGAATTGTAATTGTTCCTCAAAAAAGCTATTACTAATAATTCTGCATGTTTTAAAATGTTTTTTAGTGGGCCTTCTAACCAGCAGAAGGTACCTGAGATCATAAGGGTTCTGCTGTACCGCTGTGTATGTTCATATACAACTCCCCAGTCTGTTTCTTACACTGTAGTATCTTGTAGCCTAGCTTTATTACAGAACGGGAAGACAAGTCATAATTTTGCAGATAATCTGCTGAATTTGCAGCTAACTAAATGATAGTAATTTTCATCCATTTCTGTTGATGTATTAGCATTATAAATTGTTTTCATAAATCTCAGCTTGGCTGCGTTATCTTTACTCTTTGGAGAGGTAGCAAGTGAAGAAAAGTTTCATTTTGTAATTTTCACTCCTCTTCCTATTCTTTCTTCCTCTTTTTCCCTTTTCCTTCCTTCCCAGCTGAAGGAAAAATGAACAGAGGGATATATGAATAGATTTAGATTGGCCGATTCAGGATGGAGGGCTAGGAATTTCTGAATTTTATTTGTTTTTCTTTTTATCACACTATTTTTCTTTTTGATAACAGGTACTCAAAAAGATAATCAAAAGAAAGTGGAATCTTGAAAAGTTAATTATTTTATTGTTTTGTTTCAGAAGTTAGTATTTCTAGTTAGCATTTGAACAAAATGAGGCCTATAACTATTTTGAACTCAGAATTTTAACCCCCTAAACCAGTCACAGTATATGTATTTTAATACATACAGTTTAATAATATGCTGTTGGACTGTTTAATTTTTATGCCTCAGGATAGCACTGAGCACTAGTTCTGTTTTTAGAAGAGTCCTAATTAGTGTACCATATTCTCTTATATAGTACCTGTATTAAACTCCAAATCTGAATCTACGTATGTAAAACCTGACTTTTGAAATATTTGCTTTCTTGAACACTCTTCTTTAAAGGACCTGTCAGGATCTCTCCCCAAAATGCTAGAAGCTTGAAGGATAAGGGAGGAACAATGTTGCATGGCCCAAACACATGTGCTTTCGTCATTAGCAAGGTACAGCATGACCTCATGTTGACCTCAAAGGTAAATCACTAACAGGGAACAATTATACATGCCTGTGAAAGCATCTTAGTTTTGAACATAATCAAGACAGTAACTTCTATGTGTAGAATAAATTTAGATTTACAACTCTGTCTGTCTGCCTCTCTCTTGCTCTCTATTGTCTTTCTCCAAGTCTCTTCTTGAGAGAATGTTGTGGTTTTTATGTGTTATGAAAGAAAGTGACTTTTCTAGCGGTCATAATAAATTCCTAAATATGGGGAACCCAAAGGATCTTGTATCCAATTTAGTAAAGTTGTACATTTTACAAAGAAATTCTCTTTTTAATGGAAAGGTATCATTTGTTGTCTAGAGTATTGATATTGCAGCCTTCAGAATATGTCTCTATATTATCTTAAGGAATCTTGTGTAGTTCTGAAATGTATAGATAATTTAGACTTATGGGAAAGGTTTTTTTAAGTATGTTATTTTTTGTGTGTTTATCCTAGAGTGCCACACAAACATCACACTTTATTTTTTTCATAGAAGACTGTAAATATTCTGTAGTATTATGTGATGCATCTCTACATATGATGGAATATGACTTAGCTAGCAGTTCTGAGCTATTTGGAGAAGAATTGCTGCCAGCACCTTGGAACTGTTAGCCATATCTGTCCCATAGGATTTGTACAATATAATTGGTTGACATGAATTTTGTTTTCTTTTTTTTCTTTTTTTTTTCTTTTTTTTTTTTCTAGAATGAGAGAGCATATTCCTTCTGTGGAACAATAGAATACATGGCTCCAGATATTGTAAGAGGAGGAGATACGGGACATGATAAGGTATTTTCTATCTAAGTTGATTACTGAAAAGAAATTAATTCTTCAGGTGGCACTACTGTTCTGTTTGAGGGGTTTTTGTAAAATGTGATAGTGTCTTATTTAAGTGTACTTCATTTCAGGTTATCCTAAAATAGATATTTTTTTTTCCTACATTTAATAACATAAGTATGATGGGGTTATTTTAGTTTTGACTCTTAACTAAAAGGCATATTTATAAAGGTGTTGAGGCTCATCTGTGTTCTGTTCTATAGTTGTTCTAAATACACAGTAGGGCAAACGTAAAGTATTACCTGACACTTCCTTTTAAATAAAAAACTTATTTATTTTTCAGAGTAGATAAATGAATGGTTTGTGGCTAATTCTGATTTTTTTTTTAAGCTCTACATCTGAGAAATCTGTTATCTTTTTTGAAGTATGGAGGGGATTATTAATAATATCAATGTTATAAATGTTCTCAGATTGTAGAAATTAATCCTATTTAGCTTCAATATCAAGCTTTGTTATGAAGGAAAGTGTCAGTAATTGATGGGAAAGATGAAAACAATCATAATTCACAGATTATATTTGAAACCTAAAAAATCCTACTCCCCAAAATACTGATTGATCACTAATACTGAGAAGCTTTGGAGAAGATTGAATTTCCAGGGATTTTTTTTAGATTCAGGTGATCTTTTTGTCTATTTCAGTTTTTCTGTTGGTAGTCACAGAATATAGTTGATCACAGTTATTCTGACAGCCCTTTTAAGCACGGGAAAGAGTTACCTCACCCTCCATCTCCTTTTTCTAGAGTAATTGGACTCTGACTTTTTCCTGAGAAGGTTTGTCCTCCTTCTCTACGCATTCTGCTTCTTTCTTGGTCAGAGTTTGCCTCTGTTTCTTCAGGTAGGGAGCACTGTAGTGGGCACAGTGTTTCAGCTAAGAGTTGGCAATTTGAAGTATCACAGAATTATTACCTCCCTGTTTCTTCCATTAATTAAAATAGTATGTTCTTTGTATTTTCACTTAGTCATTTTCTCACACCTGCTTTGTATTCCGCTATAACCTGTGCATCTTTTTCTGCTGTACTGCTTGCCTAGTCTTCATTAAACATGAAATTTTACAAACTTAGAAAGTTATTTTCAGCACTTTATTTCTTACTCTGAGACTGGCAAGACTAAACTATCTTTACAATGCATCAACCACTTTGAATTGTGATTCTGTCTTCAGAGCCATACAGTATTCTATAAGAAATAGCTTCACAGTTTGATATCAAATGTTAGCTGATAAATATGGGTGACTTTGCAGTTAGTTATCTGTGATGGTAATTGTTTACACCACCCTCTTTGCCTTACCATTGACAACGTCATGCAGTGCAATGTTAGAAGACTTTTAGTGTATTTCATACTTACTACATATCTAGCAGCAATAGAGTAAAATATTTTAAAGAGGAAATGAAATTGCTTCAGTATGCTGTGCACTCATTAATATATTTGATTTGTAATTTCTTCTAGGTAGCTGTATTTTTTTTTTGTCTGAAAGACAAAAGACTTGTTCTAGTATCACAGTAATTACTTAAAAAAAAAAAAATTTCTGCTTCTGCAGATCCTCTCGTGTGGGTGTTTTTTTGTGTTGGTGGGGTTTTTTTGTGTGTGTGTTTTGGTTTTGTTTTTAATGCCAAAAAACAACAACCAAACTTCCCCCCCCCCCCCCCCCCCCCCCCACCAAAAAAACAAAAACCCAC
>JANIJG010022481.1:0-25521 GCA_024611175.1 Megaceryle torquata
ATTAAATATTATTAATAACTTTAGTGGCCATCTCATCTTAGGTATGCAAGGCATTGAAGGGTATATTCAAATCCCAAACAAAGTTTTACAAAAAAATAAGAAAGACCAATTGTCTTCAGTTATGTGAGTTTTGATATCCTGAGCAATGTAATCATATTTCATAGGACATTTTGTATCTTTTATTTGTCAAAAAAACCCCAAACAACCAAACAAACTAAAATCCATTTTCCACAGTATTGAAATTGACAGCTCTAATAAATTAATATCTACCGCAGGCAAATATTTTTGTCTGACTATAAAAAAGAAAAAAATAATACACTTTTTTTTTTTTTTTTTTTTGCAGGTTGAAAAGATGAGCATCCATTGGCAGCACACATATACCAGACAGTGAAAATATGCTGTGAGAACTGGCAAGCCAGATATGCTTCTTACATATAACACATGAACATTCTCTGTCTTACTGCAATGACCTTATGATCCCTGGTGCCAAGTGTTCAAGTCCCAGCTGTGGATTTAAACTCAATCTCATTTTGAGTTTCCATTCTCTTGGCAGCGGAGTCATTCTTCACTGCACTGCTCAAGCCAGAAAAAGCTTCCTGACTCAGAGGCAGACTTCAGATAAGCAATGGCTATAAGAGAAGCTGTAATTGCACAAGCTCTTTCTCTCCCCCAACAGGTATTACTACAAATGAGTGTCACTGAAAATTCTTCTGAGCTTCAACTGGTTAGATAACCTCATAGGCAATTGTGAATCTAACATGGTGTCGAGATTAGCAAAGCAGACAGAAAAAAAAGACTTGTGTTATTTAACCTCTTCCCATCAAGCATGGATTTTTGTGGTAGGGTTTTTTTTGTTGTTTAATTATTTTTTTTTTTATAAGAAAGCCTTCTGAGGTAAGGAAGATGAATAGGTAGGCCTAGCCTGAACATTACTGAAAGCTGCACTATAGAAATAATACAGTAGACTGTTAACATCACAAAATCAGGTAATCAGAAATTAGGGAATGCCAGAATAACAACTGCTCTGTTTTCTTTTCCCCTCTCTGTACATAAGCATTGTAAATGACATCTGCTGTTTCTTCTCACTGAGTGCACAGAGCAGTTAAATAGCAGCTATTCTGTGCTTACTTTATCATGATTATTCAGTGAATAGACCATACACCCTTTCCAGCATGCTGTTCAAATCACGACTTCATACCAAGATATTAACTTCCTCGAGGGTTCTTGACTCTCCCCCACTACAGCTTTTTCGTTATTTCTAAATATTAACAGATTTATCCACACAGCATCACGGTGCACTGTGTGGTAGCATTGCTGGGCATATTTCACAAAGAAAGCCGATGCGCATCTGCTGAAACCGAAAATAGAGAGGTGTGAAACAAATTTCAGAGCTCCAGAGTCTTGATTTTTCCAGCAGTTGGCACTGCACAGCCTCCCACAGGCTCCAAACAGATACTTTTCGGCCTCAGCTAATGGGGCAAGTGCAAGGCATTCTGCCTGTCAGAGTTGGTGCGGTGCAGGGTGTCACACAGTTAATAAGAAACACACAGTGAGCAAACCTTCACTGAAATGAAAGCTTCATTTAGATTGTGTGTCACCAGGATAACTTCAGACATTCAAGTTATCTTTCCTACATTAACTTTCCAGCCAATGAAGAGGGCGACTTAGCATATCTGGCACCAGCAACTGACCTGGCTTTCTCACCATCAATATCAGAGCGATCCTACAGAAAGAAAGCTTCTAGCCTTTCAATTAGCCCCAAGAATATTTTCTAACGTTAAGCTTCTACTTCATAGCTCTTTTCCAATACTAAGCTTCTCATCGACTTGTTTAACTACATTTTCCTCAGTGACCAATCCTGTACAGTCTCTGTTACTGCTCTCCAAGATTCATAAACCCTGTTTACCTTGCCAATATTATTCATCACCTTTGCTTTTATCTCCTTTTTTCACATTGCTGCCTAGCTGCAGCTGCAGTTGGCATCACCTCTGGGCCACACTATGCCTCTAAGGTGGCTCCTGCCATCTCTTCCTCCTGCTGACCAGCTCCCGCTTTCTACTCCATGCCTGCTCCTTACCTCACTGCAACCAAGCCAGACTGCAATTCACAGTTCTGCTTGGACATCAAATGGACAAATACTGAAAGCAGTGAAGAAAATCTTCCTGTGGAGACCAAGAGTCCTCTGTGAGTATCATATCGGAAGAAAAGAGCTGCTCACCCTGATATACATGGAAGTAGCTATTTATGGATGGTTCATGTGCAGTCAGGTCACATCAGTGATTTCTCAGAGATAAAGCAAGCTCAATTCAGACACAAATCACAGACTTTAGCTGCCAAATGCTAATGTTGCTACTGAGCCAGGGCAAACGGAGGTATTTTAAAATGTGTACGAGTTGACTAAATGTGGGTGGTTTTCCTAAAGAAAGAGCAAATTAGCTATTCCAGGTTCATTTTCCAAAGCACAGAGAGACTGTATTCTCTCTAATTAACAGTTACAGAAGGGTTGTTTTGGTATGGTAAAATAAATAAATAAAATTTATATATATATATATGTTTTACCTCTAGACATTTTCAAAAATCTGAGCCCAGACAGATCTTGGCAAGGGAAAATGTCAGATAACTTAATTTTGTCAAAGTTACATGGAACTGAAGACAGTCTCCTAGTGAAAGGTTCTCTGTTCAAGAAATGGTGTTACCACTTCACCTATGAGAATTTTTTCACATGGGTAAATTTTCTGGATTTGCTTAACAGTAATGAATCCCTGTGCTGATACACTCAGTCATTCTGGAATATGCCTTTACAGGCAAAATTCTTGCAGTTGATGGCCCTAACTTAAGATTCCTGATACATCCCTATTTCTGTTTCACTTTAGTGGAGTTTAGCCAAGTAAAGCGTAAACTCTTGTTCATTGTTCTGATAGAGGATTAGTTAGACCTCCCAAGCTAACAGTCCATCTGCTCTGCCAGCTAATGCTATTGTCCCGGAGACACCACCTCCTTCATTGTTCCACTGAACAATCCATGCCAGCTCTTTTCTCAGCTGACACTGACAAGTACATGTCAACCCGTTTGCATTCTCCCGCACACATCTGTGACACTGAATATAGCCTTTCACAGTTTCAGGCAGTGTAAAGCCTAGTAAAAGCTAGGAAATACAATACCATAGGGGGGGGAAAAAAAAAAATAAAAATATATATATATATACACACTCAAGCTTTTAATTGCACCAGATTAGCTTATCTCATCAATGCATTGTCCAGATTTGTGTGTTTACTTTGCTCCCTTCTACCCTTTTCTTCCAAAAGACATACTAGTCAACATTGCAATGTGAAATAAAATGTTTTAAAGCTTCCAGCAAATTGAAAATACACTTACATATAAATAAAATTGTATTCCCTAGTATAACATGTTCTGGTAATTTTAAAATAGATATAAAAGCATAACCTCCTTCACCGAAGACTGCTTTTTGGGTTGAATCCACAAAATATAAGGACCAAAATAAGGAAATCAATTCCTGCCAGTAGGTCCTTGAAAAGCTCTTGCTAATGAACTGGTGCAATCTCAGTACAGGACTTACAGTCAGCAATGACAACAAAATTCTCATTACTCTGAACATCTCAAAGAAAAAGCAAGAGATAGAGTAAAACTATAGTTGCTGCAGGAGGTAGAAATCTGACACTATTGATAAGGCATGGACCAAACCCAGTGCTCTGTCCTTTACCATGTCTGACACTGCTTCATTCAAACTTCATGTGAACTTCATGTGATCCAAAACAAGGTATATGGATAAAGGCATTATACTTTAAAAAAACAAGTTGAAATTGCATTTGTTGCCTACAAGCACATAAGGATTTAAGGACAAAATAAAACAATACATCCAGTCATTGGCACAGTGTCTGTATAAGATAATTTTGCTGATTCATCAGGTTATTAGTGAGTACTATTTACTGAATGTTCGAAAAAGAATCCAAGCTTCCAAACTAGAAAGGGAAACAGTGTCTCTCTGTCATGCCAGACCACTTTCACAATGTGTCCTTCAAATAGCTTCTTTTCTCAGCCTCTGATGGGACACCACAATGACCACAGCTCTTGGACCAGAGCAATAGGTGATAGGTACTAGCTTTAAAACAGTATAAATAAGGGGGGAGACTCAATGCATTCTCTACAGATAGTGTGCACTCTTAAAAACTTAATTTCATTTACGTCAATGTAAACCCATCTCCAGAGATTTCTCCAGAGTGAATTCTGTCTCCAAATACGAGGCATCTGACAATTATCCACCAGTGTCCCAGTTTGACTAAATTGGTTTTAAATTGGAACAACTTGTTATACAGAAGGGGGAGTGGAAGGGGGATGTAGTTTTGCCTGAGACACGATTAGATTTAAGCATTGAAAGGGAAGGTCCCATCCTCTGGACACAGTCTGTCAGACCCATACAGCCACTTATTTATTTATTTTCCATCCTCTACCTCTTTTTTGTGCCTTTTGCTGGAAAGCATTTCAGAAAGTGAAAAATCTTAATTTTTTTTTTTTTTTCAAAGAAAGCAGAAACATTTGTAATTTGTTTTAACACAAGTAAGAGCAGCAAGGTGACATATAATCAAGCATTCCCAGACTTATGTATTAAAATAATTTGCTACCAAATACTGCTCTGCGTCTATGATGTAAGAATTCTCCTTCATGATTTCTTTTTGTTTTCCCATGCAGATCACTGTGATCCATGCTGATATTTGTGATTGTAGATGGTAATAGAAAGTCTTTTCCATCACAGCAAATATTTTTCTTAAGCATATAAAAGATTTGTTCACTAAATATCCAAATAGAAGACATTCCTCGGTGAGGGAACTAGTTTTCTGATTTGTCTATAACTACTCAAAGAACAGTGCTAAAAAGGTGCAAGGACAACAAGAATCAACAGTATTTCCTTCTTCTAACAAGAGGCTGCTAGTAATCTAATGTCAGGAAAGAGAAAGGAAGAGGAATATTTTCACATAAATTAGTCTATACATAAAAGAAACCTCTGTGTGTATACATATATACACATATATATGTACACATACAAGCATATATACGTAACGTGTGTGTATATATATACATGTATATGTGTGTGTGTATACACATATACACATATATGTACACACACACATTAGCTGAATTTTGTCTGAATTCTCAGCATGGATAGATTTCCCATCTCTGGTGTTAACCTAAGAAAATAGATGCATTTGGTCCTGACTACAGGTTCTCCTATGGCTAAAGTGTAGGAGACCTCTCTTCAACACCAACCAACTTCTTCCAAATTGCAAAGCATTCCAGCTCCCCTGGATTAGAAAACAGTAGACTGGAAAATTGCAGGAGATTGGTTTCTACAGTCTCTCTGTTTACCACTGCAGTCTGTAACAAGACAGCTATGACCTGTTCTGCAAAGGAGCACACCTGCAGCAAGTTCCCCAGAGGCAAGTGAAGATCTTCTGTTTGTTCCAATAGTAGATCTCTTGCAAAAAATCAGTGTGATAAGTCTGGAATTCTGTTTTCCTCCCTGCCCTACTCCATTTTTTGGTATTATTGTTCTTTTTGCTCAGGCAATCAGCCTAAATATCATTAAGGAGACTAGAATCTTGGCTGGATTTAATGAAAATATTATGTGGAGAGGAAAAAAAATAAAATCCAAGAAGTAATGAAATAACAAGGAATTACTATAAAAAACCCTCTCATAATCAGATACTACTTTTATCACATCATATGCATTAAACTTCTCAGAACTGATGTCCTTTTCATCCTAATGTACTAAATTAAATATCTGCTCCTTGTAGAATTTGATTCATCTAAACTAGATTAAAATCAAATCATGAACAAAATCAATTTCACTTAAAGTACAATAATCCTAGCCCACTAAGGCCCCCTTCTAGTAATCACAATAAATGCTGTCTCTACTGCCATTGCCATCCCTTATTTTTCCCCCTAGCCTTTCACTGGATGCATAATTTTCATATCATATTATAAATTATGGCTTTTATATCTCATTCATATATTATTAGAGCAAGTTGGCCAAGAAGCCAGAGGCAAGACAACCTTACTCAAACATTCCTCCAGGGTTTTCAGGTCAAGTCATTTTTTAAATTTGGATTGGTATAAACCTCAAGGGATTTCTTGATTTAAGAAAGAACTACAAATATTTAAGCTGTCTTGGGGGGATTATGCTGACATTGGATCGTGGGATTACCTCCCACATAAGACTCAAGGGATTTGGAATGGTTCAGCATCTCGTCAGAAAACTGGGCAAAAATGCTTCTTATGTGATGTTAATCAGATATTCAATCATTCCTCACTGTAAGCGTGTCAAAAGGTAGCAAACAAAGAGGGAGGGAAACAGTTGCTTTGAGATCCATAGGAGAAAAAAGCAATCCTCTGACATATCGTAGTATTTTGGCATTTTCCTAAGGCAGCACAATTCCTGGTGAGAATGGGCCAAAATCCCCTCCAGAATCCCCTTCAAGTCACTTACATACCAACTAGCTCACATCCTGCCCCTTGAATTGCAGATGACTGCTACTATCAAGGTGGCATCTGATGAAATACTTTTACTAATAATTAACACTCGGTACTTCGAGACAGAGCACCATTTGACCCAGAGTGCTTTAATCTAATAACCAAGTCTGACAACATTCTTCAAAAACAGAAAAGTGTGACTGTAGATGATGTAGTTGGAATTGCAAGGTTTTAGGTAAAACCTGCTCTGTCCTGGTCAGATCCAGGCTCTGCCTCAGGTCTGAGGCCAGGCTTGAACTGCAATTGAAACTGTTCTGTCAAGAACAGCACTTTAATAAATTCTCTGACCATCAAAAGTAACTGTGAAAAATGTCATTCTCCTTCAGTAATTTCCTTCTCTCCCTTTATTTTTTCTCCTAAAGCAGAAGTTGAAGGGGGAAAATGACAGGAGTTAAAGTCATTCACCACTGGAACAATAAAAGGAACAAAAGCCAGCAACATCCAGAAATAAAATGGCTACTTGAGAACTGTATTTGCTTGGTTCTGCCAAATGTAAAGGGTCAGTGCCAAACCATCATATTGAGAAAAATATCTCAAAGGACAAAGAGTTTTTTACAAAGGAATGTTGAAGGGAAATTAGAATTCATTCTCAAAAAGGGATAATAATATCTTGTCAAACATGGATCTAATCCTCTCAATTAAAGTACAGTTTTTGTAAAGTTATTCAACAATTAATAATTAATAAAAAAGCAAATCACAACCCTAAACTCACATTTATTTATTGTTCAGTGTGGAAAACTGAAGGGTTTTTTGTTTGGGTTGTGGGTTTTTTTCTCTTCAACTGCTTCTCTCGAGAATGAAGAAAATGTCCTTTTTCAAAGGCATGTTCTTTACTCCGTCATCCAATCACAGCATCATCAGACACTTCTCTACTCTCTACCTGTGTAGCCTCACATATCACCTGTACAACATATTGTGCAAAGACATAATCAAGGTTAGTTTCAAACTACAGTGACAGAAGATAAAGGAGACTGGACTGTGATGGGAAACTCAATCATATGTCTGTATTTTTTAAGGGTCCCTGACAGAACTCGCTGTTGGAGAAATCTATCTCTTGATGCATAGAAAGCTCTTACGTGACAACTCCACTGAACCAAAATTTAGCTGTAATAGTCTCTGCATTTCAAACACAGGCTTTCTTCTTTGTATCTTTAAGGCAGCACAGGAATCACAGTAAACAGAAACCCAAAGATTGTCTGTGCTGGAGAAAAAAAAAAAAAAAAAGGAAAAAAACCAATCCTAACTAAACTTGACAGGAAACTACTTTTCACTCACTCATGAAAAGATTCCAGCATCACTGACAACAAGCCCTGCTGATTGGGGTCAGTCACTTTTCAAGCCCAAGGGGACCATCTTTTCCAACTTCAATCACAGTCTCATAACTTCCCTATAAATAAACATACCAAGGAACAAAAAAAGCAGAGAGAACCAGCAGTCACAATCCACATACAACAGTGGCATCCAATAAGCTGCAGTAGTAATGTTTGTGTCCTAGGAAGTGTGGAGAGGAAGGCGTCAGTCTCCTCCACACAGATGAAACAAGTTTTATTTGAACAATGTTTATAACTTTGAATGGTTTGGTAATTTTACAAGCACATCTGCCCAGAAAAAAATGCATTTTAAACACTAAGCACCATCTAACTTTTTATGCTTATGAAATACAATATAAAGTGTCAGATGTTTAACAAACACAACACTGGAATTTCACTTTTAATGCTGACTTTGGGTAAGATTTGATGCTTAGGATTTCAAGTACCTATTTTTTTCATTGAATCTACAACTGAGTTTTCAAGCAATCTTTCTATAAAAAAGGAAAACCTAAATCGTGATGGTTAACCAAAAAATGTAACATTTCATATTAGTCATATCCCAAAATATTTATAATTTTTACAGGGAAGAATAACACTGGTTTTATTCCTAGTATTGCATATCCTGAGACAATCCTTTTTGTGTGTGGAGGAGGGAAGCAAGAAGAGGAGATCAACATTAAAAGATTTCAATTTATGGATCGGAAACTGTTATATTGAATACATATGAACTCCAATGTTTATATGTTTTCTTGTAAGGGATCAAACAGCCCATTTCTTTTTAAGGATTTTATGTGTATAGGTAATAATCCTTTGGGCAGTACATATGCATACATGTATTTTTAATTTTTTTTTTTTTTGCTATTTAATAATTAATCTGCATCCATGGCTATAGATAGTTTCTAGAGGTAGAGCAAGCCTCAGTATCAAAATACTCAAAGGAATCTCTTGTAACATCAGTATTTCTGAGATGAAAAAAAAAAAAAAAAAATCACTATTTTGGAAGTCCATGTCAGGCAGCACAAAAAACCTAGCAACTGTTTCCTTGGTATAAGAGAGACTTGCAAAATATTTTTCCACACATGCTATAATTGCCAGCAAAGAAGCATCCTAACATCACAGTGTTATAGACAGCTACCACTGACAGAACCTTAAGACATCAGCTTGTCCATCTCCCCAGTGTGAGACGGGATCAATTATGCTTAACCTAGCCAATACTTAAAAACTTGCAGAAATTGGCATTTCACAGCCTCCTGCATGACCCATCTCAATGCTTGGAGAGTCTTTTCACTTCAAGGTATTGTATAATGCTATATTTTGTCTAACATCTACATAGGCAACCAGTGAATTAAGTTCTGTGTTCAGCACAAGTACTTAGCTATACCTTCAGTATTACTCTGTGAGCTAGTTCTATGCCATCTGCCACAGGCTCTCTCTATAGTTCTAATGGAAAACACATGGGTTCAAGATCTGGTATGCAATTATCAATAATCGCTCCTTTAATCATGCCAGATCACATCTCCCAGGTAGTGTCTAAGTATTGCATGTGAAATAGGTGTAACCAGTAGCAACTTCCACCTGGCAGTACAAAGCAGGCCAACCTCTTTTGAGGGAGGGTTAAAGAACAACAAACAGTTTAGCCATATGCATGCAAACTGTGTTGCATTATCTGAGGGCCAAAGAATGGGCCTGATTTTGGGGGTTTTTTTGCTGATATAGTCTAAGCCAAAGGGAGCGAACATGTTTCTGTTAGAAAAAAAAATCAGACTAATTAACACTATTCTGTTTTTCTGCCAACATATAAGCATAAAATTAGCATTCTGTAAATATTTAAGATGAGATTACATTTCCTCTGTGAAATCACATTTTTAATCTGTTCCAAACAGAAGTACACAACTCCTTGAAAGAAGAAAAGTCTTCATTCTTTTGAGTGCTTAATTTATTGGTAAAAAGAACAATCCAAAATTAATATTGCTTTATATGAAACTTGAGCCTTTTTCCTAGTACTGTCTGCTTCTGAGAATCCTTAGTAGCAAACTTGAAAGGTTTAACCATTTCCCTTATACCAGGGTAGTTGCATAACGCAGATGCCCCAACAAATCCCATTCAGTGCTTCCTCAGCAGGTTCACTATCTGATCTGGCACTGGGAGAACAATGGCTAGTACTGAATCATGAAAAGGGACACTGATTTTTTTAACATGTGCAAGTAAGAGCCTCCTTTTTCACGGGAGGCTTAATGGTGAAGGATATACTTTCCCTTGTTACATTGGTATAACTTCACCACTGGTAACAGCAATGCAAGTCATGGCCAGCAGTCACTCTTCTAATCATAGTGCTAATTAGCTCAAGATAAAAGAAAGAAGGACTTAGCCTCTGCAGTACTCAGTGGTGACATGTCTGTCTGGCGCTCAGTCGGAGGATTGGGTAGATCTGTGTAACATTGTCAGGTTCTCCTTACACTTTGAGTGTTTGAGAACAGCTTTGCAAAAGCCAACAGCCTGAACAAGAGATGCAGAAAGTAATTGGAAGGAAGGAGAAGGGAAGGGAATGCATAAATCCCACCTCTCAAATAGTATTCTGCCTAGCCTGAGGTTGTAGTGCCTCCTAGTGCATTCCCTCCCCCTTCTGGAGTCAAGTGCTCCAAAAGAACTAGGAGTCATGTCTTTAATTCTTAAGCAAAACTAAGGAACAGGGAATGTCATCCATCCTTATTACTTCTCTCCATGCAAGCATGCATCCTGTATCCTGGCTTTTGTGACAGGCTCTCTGGACAGGGGAGTAGAGCATTAGTCTGTATTGTTATCCTGAGAAAGGCAACAGGAAGGGAGTTCAGGAGGAAGAATACCTGCTTTGGAAATACCACATGCAAAAGACAGGACTTCCAGCAAGCACTGATATGACTTTCAGTACATGCACAGCTGTATGCTTATATTGATGCAGCAGAGTTGGAGGTTTTATCAGTAGATATTTTGGCACACAAGGAGTTCAACACAATGATAGCTATCAAGAGTTTTCAGGATTTCATTCCCATCTAAGTGCTGAACATGCCCACATAATCTGTGATTTAAGTGATTAAAGTCCTTTAGCCCAAAATGCTCAATGAGTTTGTGAGGTATTTAAACTACAGCTTAGAGAACTGTCAAAGCTAGAGGAACTCAGTTGTTTGGAAAAGCTCATAAGCATATTCAGAAATTCACTTGTGTAAGGCATGACTCAAACTACTCTGATGACATTTGGAAATACAGCAATCACTTCCCAGTACTGGCAAAGTAACAGATTAGTAGCTAGTCTGCAATTCCACTGGGTGTTCGAACGGTGTTATTTTCTATCATGTCTGAGCATCTGACATTTCATGTTTTCTTACCAACAAATCTCAACTTATTAAAGCCACCAAAGCAAGTGTTTTCATTAAAATTGAGTCAGAATGTCTCTTTTAAAGACTTTTCAAATGAATTCTAATCACCTACAGTACAACCTTAAGTTCATTTTCCAAATATTTTGTTAACATTTCATAGTTGTGGATTTCTTTGATGTCTCTTTTTTATGTACTTCCATCATATGAAGTTCCTGGTTTCACACTTTATACTCACTTTTTAATGCACATAATCACGTTAACCGGTAGTTAATTTGGTTTTCATTGTTAGAGTTACATTTTCAAAGACCTTTTAATCATTTAGTGAATGTTTTCTCCAGCCTTTTTATGAGGCAAAGGGTTTGATCTCTGCAATAGGAGTTTTTTTAATGAAACAGTTATCCCATTCAAAGGTGGTGACTGTTACAAGAAGTAGCAAAAGAATGCAAATAATGAAAAAAATGTGGAAATAAATTTTGGAATATATTGAAATGGCAAATAGAAAAGCATCACTGCATTAAATGTAAATTTCTAAAAAGAAATCCAAATAGATTCTCTTAGAGTAATATCATTGTGGAATTAAGAGAAATTAATACAATTGTTTGCTTGCAGTTCCTTGCAAAACTCACTTACATGCTCATCATTTGTTGTAATGTCAAGTTTTGAAGGAAGGTGGGCAGGGGCAACTCAAGCCGCTTCCCATCTATCTGCGTTAGGTTATGCCCAAGTCACTAGGTCATTACTGAGCTGTACAACCATTCTTCCTAACTGTCACTTGGACAAAGATTCTTTATCCCATCAAAGTATGTTTGATTCTTTTGTAACCAGCCAGATGGAAATTACAGAAAGACTACAATGACTTGTTTTCATTTGCAACATTAAGATATGTTTTTAACTTGACATTTTTTAACCACAGCAACAAACATCCAGCAGCATCCACTCTTGCTGCTGTTACTGCCTGGGTCTTCCTCTGCCCTTGCTGCCCTCCTCCAGCCAGGCACAGCTGCCATGAGGATGACAGCTACCACTTTAATAAATAGAAAAAAAGGAAGGTGGGAGCAAACAGGCAAAGAAACATCAGCTTGCAGCCTTAGCAGGCTTTCTCCCTAGCCTTTTGCTTTACTCAGACTGGATGAAGCTAGTAACTAATGGAGCCTGCAGGGAAAAGAGGAGTGCTGGGAATGGGGGGCACACTATTCACTAAGGCCACCAGCTTTGAATAAAAAAAAAATCATCACTGATTTTAAAACGCATCATAACTCATAACCAAAATTAACTGCTTTGCTGCAGTCTACTGGTACTGTCTGAGCCACCAAGATTGAAGCAATTATGTGCTCAAAGGAAATAATATACAAGCTGTAGATTTAATGCTAAGTCAAATTTGTTCCTACTCTAGGACAGTCACATCCAAAGTTAAGACTCTCCTCAAACTCCCTGTAAAGAATAACCCCAGCATCTGACCTAGACAATGTCTCTCCAGACAAACTGGCTCTAAAATGCAGGGCTCTCCATAGGATGCCATTAAGCATAAGGCAGTGTCTTCATCTGCCTTCATGCATCAGCAGTTAACTCATTATTCTATACAGCTTTTGAGAAATTTCTCATATAGGAAAAAAAAGAAGTGTGAAGTGTAAATCCACCTCACTGTGCAGCTGTGCTAGCAGTTCTCAGTGGCGTAAAAAGAAGCATCATTGACAGGCTTTTAGAAGCAGCTGCATCCTGTCCTCTCAGCCTTAACGCATTGCTCTGGGCTAGCTTGGGGAAGAAAGGAAGGCTGCTGCTGCTGAAAAAGCTGGGGATAAGAAGAAACCAAATTATGCAAGAGGTTTAGGAGGAATATGGGGTGAAAGGGCATGAAAATTCAGGCACATGGAGATCTACTGGGCAAACAAAACCTTTTTAATACAAGAAAGCTGCTGTCGTCTGTGAGAAAAGCAGAATGTGGAAAAAAAATATTTTGGAGGACTGTGTCAAGTCTCGGAATTGGACTTTCCAGAGGAACTTGGTTTATTATCTAATGAACCATTTGGATATTTCAAACAGAAAAAAAAATGCTTAACTTTAAACTGCAGTTAAATTCAATCTTTTCCTCATTAATCCAGCTCTTTATTTAAGTGCCTGTAAATAGAAATAAAAGCCTACCAATTAATATATTTAACCTCTACCTGTTGCTAAGTGTTTCTGTGTGTACAGTAACTTGTGAACATTTATGCTGGGAAAAACATCTGTTTTAACCATCAAATAAAAGTTCTCATTAAGCTCTTGAAACTGGTAACCTTGCTACTGATATGCTCATAGATGGATGGCCTTTTATTTTTAGGTGAGTCCAGCATCAAATCATTGAATTATGGAGAAATGTGGCTTTGATTTTTCCAACCTTTTTGCAACCCTTTTAGGCTAGTTTTATTTCAGTGACTATTATAACATTACATTATTTGTTTACAGTAATTGAACTGAGCAATCAACACAAAACCAATGTCTTTGAGAGCTTCTCCACTTGTGTTACAACAGTCATTTATTAAATTACACACAGATGTCATTCAACTTCTTGAAAGGACTGCCCTCAGGTTCAATCCTGGCTTACATGTATGCATTGACATTCTATTATTAATGCTTCAGCCCATTTTATTCTCTCTTACAATACCAAAATGAATTTTCAGTTTTCCATACTTCAGTGAAATGAATACAGTCATCTTTGGGGTGGGGACTGGGCTAGTGGAACTGAATCATGATTATAAAGCAAAGCATATTTCTGCTTCTAATTAAAAATCAAGTGAGGAGTTTGACATCATAACCTCTTGTTTTTCTGGTTTCACCCTTTCATTTTGTATTGCTTCAGTCCATTTCAGCATGGCACAGTCACGACATTAAATTTACTTTCTGAAAAATACAAGCATCTCCTCCTAACACTATCACCTTTCTAGACTGAGCAGACTCAGCTCAGTAGAAGCTTTAACTTACAAGTAACTTGAAATCAAACTCAAAGGCATTCCTTTTTTTCTTTTTCAGCTATCAACAATCTATGTCAAAGAATTTGCATAGACGAAAAAGAAATCTGGTGGGTATTACAGGGAATCCCTTGCTCAAGAAACTCTGGAAGTGTGAAGAAATAGTGTTACTAAAACCACAACAGAATTTGCAAAAGGTTCTGGAAAGATTGCTTTTGTGCTATTCCAGTTTTCCAGTGATTACATGTACAGATAGAAGACCGTATTTCTTTCCTTTCTGAGTTCTACTTCCCTTGGAGAATTCAATCCATGACAGAAGTAACAGTTAATGTTAAAACCTGACATACCCTGATTTGGACTAGTGGTATCTATTTAGGACAAGCTGGTACATGCCAGTAGCAGGACCCCTACAAAGTGAACTGACAAATCCAATTGGTTTTATGGTAATGTTGGATGGGCAGAATAACTCTGATGATAGAATAATTAGACCCTGAATTGCAACCAGAATTTGCACATAACTTGTCCATACTGAGTAATGGGACTCTGCTAATCCTAGATAACTCTGTGCTAGATGCATACTGGAGCTTTTAAGAGAGGTTCTACTTCTTTGGATATCCTTCTGCTAGCTGGAGGTAGTAAGATGACAGACACAGGCTAACAACATATAACTGGCTAACTGGAACATCAAACCAGCCACCAGTAGTAAAGACACTTCTGAAAATAATAATGAACAGCTTTCTGCTATTTGTCAGACTTGGAAAAATAAAAAAAAGCCCCATGAAAACAGAGGATCACCTTCACCTGGGAGAAGTGACAGAAGGCAGGATAGGTATCACTTTTATGGCTCAGAAATTAGGGGGTTCAGGCCTCTGAAACACTAGCTGTGTATCAATGCTAGTCTCAGGAATTAAATCCCTGATGACTTTTAATGACTTTTTAAAACCACCATATAACTTGATTTTACTGGGGTTTCTTTATGAAAAAAAGTCTTCCACTGTCACCTTACACTCTAGAGGAAAGAGGTATTTGTCCAGGGTTACTGGGTAAGCACAAAAGGAAGGAAAGCACCTCATATTTCCCTATGTATTGAGTGACCTGAGGAGCTTGTATCTCCTTGGATGGCAGCATCACCACAGCCTCCCCCTGGGGATTAGTAAACAGCCTGAGTTACTGCAGGAGCATGCAAACACTTTCCAGAAGGAGAAGAGAAAGCTTTGCCAGGGCATAAGGACCCCTCATGCTGGGATATTATGCCTATTCCAAGCTTAAGTAATCAAAATGCCTTCAGCAACCATTGCTCAAGCAGTGCATGTCCTCCTCTCTGCTTCCCAGAAGGCTTTAAGGAGACATTAATTGAGTCATTTGTTTGTAAACCAAAGTGTATGGATAACATGGGATTAGGATGTATACTTAATGGTGGGTAAATGTCAAGATATTTTCTCTTTAGGTAGATTAAATTTTGTTCCTTTTTTTTTTCACTGCAGTAAGTTATGCAGCTTTAGAGAAATAACAGTTGTAATGGGTGCCACAGCAGGTATTCAGCCATTTAAAAATAATGCAACATTTCTAATTTGCAGTCCCAATATACATCGGGCTAGCTCTATGATTTAAAAGCTATGCCTTAATTGTCTTCTAGCCATTACTCTTAAAATGCAGAAACCCTTTATTTCTCACACCCATTTACAGTCTCTCTTTTCAATTTCTTAGCAAGAGTGTCCTAGTGCCTGAGGTAATAATTTATAGCATGAATAGCAGTTACTCTGGAAAACAAAAACAAAAGTTACTGCACTTAAAAAAAATAGGTGTCCAAAGAGTAAAAAAGAAAAAGAAAAGTATTTATTAGACAACCTTTAATAGTAACATAGCTGGGAGGCAGGATTCCTAAACCCAACTGGCTATTTTGCGCCCCATACCATATGGGATATACATAGTACCAGTCTGGCTGGCCAGAGCTTTTATGGCTGTCATATACCTCAGGAGCATATGCCATAGCAGAAGATGCCACATGGAAACATTCTTACCCTTTCAGCCCCACCAGGAAATCCATACCTACACAAAGCCACCACCTTGATTTTAGGGAAATCATTATAAGGAAGATGTATCTCTAATTTACTTAGTTTGAGTTGAGAGAAGGCAGGACTTTACTGGCCACTGTGACAGACAGTCTCTTCAAGGACCACCAGAAAGGCTATGTTCCTCAGCAGGCTCTAGCATACACCTTTTCACGAGGAATCAGCCTTTGCTTCATTGCTGCATGCACTCCAATTCTTCTAAGCAGGGCTCCTAATCTCAAACTGAAAGCCTAGTGGCACTATCAATACCACATTCCCTTTTCAGTCCTTGCATTTAAGGCATGCATTGAATATGCCCCAAGGACATGTGGAATGTGTGAAAACTAGATTTCTGTTTTTTTCCAACTGGCACACTAGTGTGATGTTAAACCACTCTATTTCTGAGTCTACCTATGCCACACAGAGGGAGTATAAAGCTTAATTAATTTACATTTATAGAGTGTGAACTTCTCAAAAGGAAGACAGGGTGTAAGTAGAAATTACTCCTTTTAAATTAGATATTGGGGGATATGATCACACATTGTGGACTGAAGCTTGCTGCTCTGTTCTTTAAATAGTGAGAATGCAGGCAGAATGCAGGCAGCAATGTCAACGGAGACTGCATTCCTCATCATACATTAGTTTATTCTTAAAGTTCAAGCCAAAACAAACTCTCCTGGCACCTCTTCTGGCACTTTGTGTTGCAAACCCAAGCTGGAGACAAGATTCACTCTTTGTAAGTGCAGATATTTCCTAGGTACTATGTGTGGTCTCTGGGGGATGAATGAGTTGTCATGGGTACTTTCTGTTCACAGTCCCACTGACTGGACCCGCGTCCCCTCCAAAAAGGTCTCTTCTTGAAAATGAAGTATTAGGAGTAGATCCTGGCTAAAGGGATGAAAAAACTTTAAGGGTAAAAAAAACAGACCAAAGGAAATGAAGAGAAGGTACTGGAAGAAAAAAAAATCTCAATATTAGCAGAACCAGAATTAAAACTTTTCTACAGGTAAGTGAGTTGTTTATGTAAATAATTATAACATTATTTATCACATCTGGTAATTTGCCTTAATTGCCAAATATGCAGTTATTTTTCACGTTTTTAAATGTTGTAATGTTATTTCAGGTAAACTAAGTACCAAAAAAAGTACATGAATTCCAGATCATAATCACTGAATTCTTGTTTGAGCTGAAACAAGTCACTTAACCTTCCTACACAACTGGAAATAAGATGTGTCTATTTAGAATGACGTTACGAGAACTACCTAATATTTTTCAGTGCTTTATCAGGGGCTGTAACTCTTCACACTACTGCAGAAAGCACAAAGGTGAGATCCTAAGCGTAAGTCATATTACATTGTCAACATCATGAAAGTGCAGTAAGGGTAAGTGAGGGCGATGATCACTTCGTGCTTTGTCACAGTGCTACTCCATGTATTCTCACTTCCTTTGTCAGAGCATATCTCACTCACAAAAAGAGGTTCCAAACAAACATGAAAGATAACAAGCAAGAATGGAAGAAGAGGAATATTGCACCGTTGTTTCTCAGCTGCTAGCACCTCTCAGAATATCATTCAACCCATTCAGTGTACCACTGTCATTTTTTTCCCCTTCCTTTTTCACTCCAGATTTGGTTTGTATCTCGGGCCTGAGTTGCAATGCCTTGGCATACTGTCAAAGCATTAGTGCAAAGAAACCACAAAACAGTAGCTTCACTTATATAGCATTTTTATTTTACTATTAGACTCCCTGGACAGCTCTTCTACACTTGCTAGGCAGAGTGAGTGTGTGCATGTGTGTCTGCATGCATGTGTGTACATGTAACGATAATGCCTAGCCTAGCCTGACCTTACCAGCCACATAAAACCTAGAAGCCACAGATGTTATTGAGAAAGAAAGCCAACTGGCTGCATATGCAGGGAGGGAGGGTAAGAACCACCAAATCATGTGGAAATTCTATTTCTTAACTTCATAGCCCCTACATGACCACCACCTAACCTTTAACTCCTGAATATTATGTTGCTGCTCTACATTATGAAACAAGTAACTTGTAATTCAGACCAGTGTGTAAGGTAGGAAGACTGTCAAACTTCAGTTCAACATTCTCTAACTTCACAGAGAATCTTTAGTATATCAAGGCTCTACTTTGCAGACTGTTCCTTTCAGCATAGTCACCCAAGCAAATTGTAAAGACATGCCATGGAACTCCCTCACAGCGTGGATTTTGAAAAGATTTATCAAAGTTGTGCTGTCTTGAAATGCAACTGGAACATTTTCTATTTGGAATTAGAGGTTTCAAGTTTGAGACACATACTGTTTTCCATTGCTCATTTCCCCATACCTTATAATGCCTGTACATACAGAGAGCAATTCTAGGTGATAGCTCCAGAGAATTGGTCTAATTGAAGGAAATTTACGGATTCCTGGAACTAAAGGAGTGTTGTAAGACCCCAGGGAAATGGCTCCAACTTCCTCTCCCTCACCAATAAATCCTGTAGAAATGTCAGGGTTTTTTTCTCTACAACTCACCAACCTTGATGAATGAGTCCAGCATAATTAACAAACTTACAGAAAAAAATGGGAGGGGCTTTAATTAAAAATATAAACATTAGCAAAGCAAACACAAGTAAAGAGTTTAAACAAGGAAAACATCTATGTAGCAGTGTAGGAATTAAGGGATAACTCTTCTGACGCTGTTCGATTTTTTGTGCTCTATCAGCTGCAACACCATTAGTATATTTGGAGAAGTTAAGAAAACCTAGTGCTTTAAACAGAAGGATTTGCATGTATTTATGAAAATACAGCACTGCCAAAGCATCCCTGTAAATTAATTGATGAATGCACTGTTGCTATATAAAGTTAGCAAACAGCAGGATATGATTCTTCTAGAAATGCTAGAATATCACATTGTTTTTAGTATAGTTATTTATGACTTGCCCTTCCAAATAAAAGGAAAAGAGAGAATAAAGAGAGGAAAGAAAAAAATTCTGAACAGCTAATGCAAAAACACTTCTACCAAAGTGCCCTAAAGCAGCTGAAGCATTCAGCAGCCAGCCAGATCATTTAATTTCCTCTCACAGACATCACTCCAGGGTTTTTACAAAACAAAGCAAACAGTGAATATATAATTGTGCAACATTGTTTTAAAATTAGGGAAATTCAACAATACAACAACTGAATGGTTACAACATCAGTGTCTAATTTTTTTTTCAGATTGCCTTTTTTGTGTTCGCGAACTGATACTCACCGTTTTTCATGTGGGTTTTTTTCTCTTTTTTATAGAGGGGTCTACACTATAATAAACAGAGTGTTTTTAGAAGGGAAGATAACAACATTTTCAAGGAAAAATACTAAGATGTTTCCTGAGTGTTCTAGTGGAAGTGATGGAAAGTTTTGCTAATAGTGGTGAAAGAGGGAATAGATACCCTCTTTGGTATACTCAATAGTCAACCTTTTCCATACTTAAGAAGAATTTTCAAATACATCAACAGTTGTTATAGAAGAGAAGGCAATGGATTTGGAAAGAAGAGCTAGTTGTGAAAAGAACACAATGGACTCAAAGCGAAGGAAATGTAGGTTAGACACTAAGGAAAAAAAAACAACAAAAAAATCCCACTTTCCAAGAGTAAGGATAATGACAGACTGAAAAGATTACATAAAAGGGGATCATTATATTCCACCACTGGAAGTTTTTTAAAAAACATGTATAAAATATTTATCAGGAAGGATTTATAGACAAGTGAATCTTTCTTTTGGCAGACAGCTTTCTTAACTGGGTGATCATCTCTGTCTTCTGTCAGAGAAAAATAAGAAGATATGAAAATACAAGAAAGGAGAGACAGGAAGAGAGAAAGCCATTTTCACTTAATAAACATTCACATATTGTTCTAAATAACCCTTAAAGATGCCTTGTCCATGTTACATGACTCAGAGCCTTCTTCAGAATTTATCTGGGAAAGATTTAAACCTATGTGCTGAACACAGGTGCTACAACAGTGAAAAGAGATTTAATGTGGGATTCCAGGGACCTACACACTATTCCTGATGCTGCCAATGACCTAAAATGTAATTCTGGTCATGACACTCCACTTGACTTGGTCTCACTTTAACAGTCCATAAAATAATATGTACTTTCTTATTCATTTGCTTCTAGATCTATTGGTGCAAATCACAGGTCAGAGCTACATAACATTATTGTTGTTGTTGTTGTATTAGTAGTAGTAATATTCATATTTATTATTTTAACCGGTCTTGTCTGTCACAACTTTTGAATAAATCTAATCAAACAACTTTTAAAACTGCACATCCGTGATGAGGGTTTCTATTTGTCATTGTTTGATATTAAGAAAAAGTGAAAACATAACCATAAAGTAGATGACAATTTAAGGATTTTATGTCTGTTTTTAACTTAGACTTAGCAGAAGTCCCTAACTTCCCCTTGACATTCATTGGCCCAATAATTAAAATATATCTAAGCAATACAGAAATCATGCATATGCCATGTAATGATGTAACTAAAATCTTGAATGAAAATGTATCATTGGACAACTCTGTCTTCTGGGCATTCACTCAACATCACTACCACTCCAAGGAAAAATAATCAGTGATAGCAAAAGTACCAAGGGACAGAAATTCAACCACCTGTTAAATTACACAAATACTCTCTGGCATAGTGTTATTCCTGGCCAGCTAGGCTTCTTCCAAACTATATTTTAGGCAAGCTTTAGGAGTTAACAGTTTTCTCCACAGGCAATTTGTCACCACTCACCTTCTTTTGTAGACTAGCAAATTTTAATAATGTCAACATGGGTCACTCCATGACAGTTGACCTCATTGGCATCAACAGTCCCAGGCACATTTAATTTCCCAGCTAAAATCTTGCCAAGCAGCTCTTACATTAAATAAACTAATTTTTATTCTAGCTTGAGCCAAAAAAGAAAGCAAATGGTTTCTTTTAATAAAAGTTTGCTACAGATAATTGGCTGCAATTTTACTTCTTAATCTATTTGCTCTGTCCTTTAACCAAATAATATCTTGATGTGAAAAGATGTAGGAAGCCCTTGTACTAAGTAGAAGTAACTTCCTCACATTTGAGCTATCCACACACAGCCTTACAATCTTCTGTTAAGGCTTTCCAATCACGATATACTTTACAGGACCTACTGTTTTTTCAGTAACTGTGTCCACAATACTTTTATCAATTCAGCAGACTGTATCTGGCTTCCCTTTGGTATAAAACTTTCCAGGAGTAAAAGGAAACTCAGGAATAAAAACTTAGAATCACTCTTGTTGCTTCAGAAGGGTGTCTCCCTTGTAATGAGACCATAAACTCTATGAGTTTTAACAATCAAAAATTGACTGCACATGTCCCAGCCTAGTGGCCAGTCTGCTTTATTATGCTACCACCATATCTCACAGTTTAGCTTTGTAATATATCTGTTTTGGTTGCTTAATCTTGGGACTACTCATTTATAGCACAAGGTGACCTTTAACAAAAGCTTGTCCTTCCACATAAATGAGATGTAAGTGGACTTAAAAAGCAGACAGGTGGTGATGGTCTTCATGAACTGAAGATGTAGTAGTGTGCATCTCATTCAAATGACAAGTACACAGGTTAATAACTAATGTATTATTAATATGTATTTATTTCCTCTGCTGTATTCAGTTTTATAGCAGGATGCATAATTAATGTACTATTTTAATCATGCTATAATAATGAAAGTCTCACAAAAGCAATACACAACTGAGTTTTGTGCAGTTAGCAACGTCTAGTGGGAAACATTTTCATGTCAACTATAAATAAATAATTAGAAAGATAAACAAAATGCATGTCACTGGCATTATTAAGGCAAAAAGTCTTTCTATAGTTGTGTTAAATACCAACAAGAGACACTGAAAGGTTTCATTTCTGTTGTTTGTTTTTAAACAAGCCACTTGAAAGAGAATGGATTTGAAAAACTCAGCCACTGAATTACTGCCCTGGCCTTCTTACAAGGTTTGATGTGCCTCAGTGGTTTATTTCTCATATGCTGCTCACCCAGCAATGGGGAAAGCAAACTGACAAGAAAAATGGTCAGCACTGGGAAAAAGGAGGGGGATGGAAGGAAGCATTGATTTCTTTAAATGGAGAATGCAAGTCTACACACTCTAACAACAAAATGCATGGGTGAACAAGAAAAAGCACTAGCCCCAGGACTGGCAGTCCACTGTAACTCGTGATAAAGTAAATGCATGGGATTTGGCATCTATCTGAGAAGACTGTTGTGCTTCTCCCCTTGTAGCAGGATGCCTTTGTAAAGCTCCACACTGAGTTTACTTAGGTGACCCTAAACTGAAATGCTGCACTGCTTTCAAATATTCCTCCTGTCTACTGTTAATATCTGATTAAATATTTAAAAATAAGGGCCAGTTTACATAAATAAATCTAGTTAGCCTCAACTATATGAAAACTGCAGGATAAGAAACGTCTCTAGTAACTACAGAAGATTTGAATTTTCTAATCTTCTTAATTGTATAGGCTGTTATTTAAAAAAAATCAGTGGCATTCTAATACATTAAAGTGACATTAGCAAAAAAAAAATCTACCTTTAAAATCTAAACCGAGCAATAACAACAAGATGGACTTTTGTCCTTGATGGTTGTGGTAATTCTTTGAATATTCTGTTTGCTTTCTATGTGAGTTATTTATGCCTCTATTATTTATGCCTCTGTTTCTTACTGTATTCTATCATTATTATGACTATTTTACCATTTACTTAAGTGTTATAATCTGCATAACATGAACATCAGTAAAGAATACAGCTGGAACCAGCTACTCTGCCAGTGGACATGACCATAGTTCTGTTAAAGTCTATGAACTTTTATAAGTAATGCTGGGGGGCGGGAAATTGGAAATGTAATATTTGAAAAACACTTAAGTCAGACTGTTATATGTGCCAAAAAAAAAGGACAAAAATAAAATTTTTTAAATTGCAACCCAAACAGTGCTGATTCCAGTGGACAGAAGTATTAATGTTCATGTCCATGATGCAGCCTTATCAGTGCTGAAAAGGTTGCAGAATTCCTGTGTTAGTGATTGAGAAGGATTTTCTATTGACCATAGAGTATAAGATATGGGATGGTTTATCTGGCAGTTTTATATATTTCTTTCCATAGGGCTGATATTTCTGGTAAAGGGATGATAAAGTTACAACCAGTCAAGCTGAATCCCTCCAAATTTAGTAAAGCTAGAGGAGACACCATAGAAATAGAGAAAAGAAATATTATTTTGGGAACAAGTTGCATGGAGTAACAGGATGAATCCCCGCTTTGGAACAGCACAGCTTCATGTACTTCTTCACCATGGGCTATGCCAAATGCAAACTTTCACTTCAGCCCTAATCACCAGGTTTGAACTTAGCCATTCAGTTTCTCTGGTCAGGTATGTGATACCTTTCACTATGTTAGTCCTTCTTTTGCTGTTCTCTGTGATTTTCCATTGTGTCCATCACTCATGAACTTTTGAATTCCCCTTAAGCTTTTAACCTCTACTTGTAAAATATTAATTTACCTTTAGCTTATATAATTCTTCTAATATGGTACTTTCACACTGTAATGGTCATAGATGCTTCTGTAGTCAGTTTATGAGAGAATGCATATTACTATTCTTTTTATTTGTTTGATTGGTTTGTGTTTTTTTTTAAAGAAATTTTTTGGCTTACTTGCAAGGAATGGGATAGAAGGATATAAAAATTTTTAAAATGGCTTCGAAAGATACCCTTTTGCAAAAAAGTAGTAACACTTGGAACTGCCTGCAGTTGAGAAGGTGAAAATGAATCAGTGAAAACTATGAAGTTAATGCAGAGAAATTAAAATACATTACACTATATGTAGATGCTCTCATTCTGAATTAAAATGATTTTATTTTTTGTAGTTTAATCCTCCCTTAAGCACTTCACTTCTCAATAAGAGTTTCCATATAGGGACTTAATGGTCCTTAATTTAGCTTCAATAACTTCATACTTTTAGTTGTTCTCCCACATAGAACTGCTGTAAGATATTAAACTACTGCATTTGCTTGCTGATTGCACAGTTAGAAACATACAAGGCATATCTAAGTGATGCCATTTATAACAGCATTAATTTGAACTTCCAAACTACTAATGCAGAACTATTAATGCAAAACTATGGACACTTCAAAGCTTCTTTTAAAATCCGTACATCTTTTAAATAGTTATTTTCAATGGGAAGACCTCAAAACACTTCAAAATATGCAAATATTGTTGTTCCTGTTCTTCTGAAGGAGTGAAGCAAAAGAATTTAGGGTGAAACTCATAAAGTAGCTTAGCATTACTGAGGTCTTCCCAAGTCTGTCACTTACTGTGCAGATGCTCCAAAAGAAAGACAGCAAGCACCACTTTATATTCTAAGTGTGTTTTGAATGAAAGTGTTTGTGGTCATTACTGCTTGCAGCTAAACTCACTGCTGTCTGTGTGTCCTAAGCTTCCTTGTATAGCACCGATCCAGGCCAGATCCCCACTGGATTTAGGCATAAGGATGCTTACTTTCTAAATCTAAATACGGTAAAGTGCAAGTTGGACTGCTTTTCCAAGATAGAAATGCTTCTGGGAAACTCCTGACAAAGAACTTCTGGCTCACTTGGGAATTAGAAAAATAAAAACCTACACCACCAAATGTTTAATTAACATGAAAATAATGAAATATGCTATCAAGTGTGAGTAAGATGGCTGGTGAATATTTGAGGAGTTGACAATATCATACACATGCTTTCCAGGCTTACTGATAACCAATCCAGTTGGAAGAACAGTGCATTCAGCCATAATGAAATATCTCTCATGTTGTCTTTTCAAAAAAAAAAGAAAATAAATAAAGGGGTTCAGATTGGACAATGCCCACTTTATAACAGAAACAAACAAACAAACAACCCTAGAACTAGCAGGCTGAATTGGTAGTTTCACCTGGGATTTAGCCCTGTGGACTGGATAATATGGGAATTGGGAAGCAGAGATGACATAGTCATCTCATAGAGAGATTCAGTCTGAAAAAAAAAAAAGAAATAATAGGGCTTCTGGCAGAATAAACACTGAGAGAAATGTTGATTTTTGGTTTTGAGACTAGGGACAAAAAATCCCAAAGAAACAGTTTGTCTTGGATATGCAGAGGGAAGGAAAACAACAAAGATTACACTAAGGTTATGGTCCCAGGAGGCAGGAGGGATAGTGAAATTGTAAATGGAGACAAAAGGGAGGCAGAGGAGAAGAACTGAGGGGAGAGATAAGAAATGGTTTATGTTATAACAAGTCTAAATGTCACACACTTC
>JANIJG010022481.1:28295-41146 GCA_024611175.1 Megaceryle torquata
AAGAAGCAAGGATATTGTATCCTACTGAGGGACAAAATTAAGGAATAGTATGTAGTTTAAATGGTTCCTCATATTTAAGGAGTGTTTCTTCTTTCTTTATCTGCATAGGAACATAATAACTTTAATACTTTGGAAGCAGAAGAGTGTAATGAGTGCTAGGAAATATGGCCTCTATCCCCAGGTCTGTCTTAGCTTTCTTTGCTTAATTTGGGACAAGTAATTTCTCTTCCTGTACCTCACTTCTCCAATATGTAAACTGTGGCTAAAAATAATGAAGTCCTGTGTAAAGTACTCCCAGACCTATGGTTGAAAAACACTAAGAAAAACAGAATACTGTACTACTCTTTTAGTACTAAGGATGAAACGCTGATGCAATGATATAATAAAAAGACATTAGGTGTGTTCACACTAGTAGCAGGAAAAAAAAAATTAGCATGAAATGATAGAAAGTTCAAACTGATATATTTACAACAGAAGCCTAAAATCAAAACCTGTCTGAAAAAGAATGAACTGAATAGTTCCCCTGGATTTCAACAAAATGCATTACAGCAGAGCTTAAAAGGGAAAGGGGCCAGGAGGGGTAAGGAATTATGTTCAGGTCACATGAATTGATGATAAATATATTAATACTACAGCATTCACCTCCAACTGACTGCTTGGAAACCGACAAAACATTATAAACACCAAGGTCATTGCAGCCAAGAAATGAGGTGGATTCCCAAGATGGAGTCACTAAACACAGAGAACCCTCAGTAGTAAAATAAAGAGCTGTAACATAAAAGTTCTTTCAAAATAATTGTCTTTATTGCTGAGCTGGCTTTACTCAAACAAAACTACAAGTAGAATTATGTGTATGGGATAAAGGTTAGGACACTTAATGACATTAGCTTCAGTGGGGAGACAGTTCAGCATTTTCCATCCTTCACCACCCCAAAACAACTGTCAGACAAGAAAAATAAAATAATGAATCAGAACACTAGAATATTAATTTTAATTAAGCAGTTAGCAGTAGTAAAATATTTCTTACCACTTTGATTAGTGCTATGAGAACCTTCAGTGTTTTCTAAAATCAAAGACATGGGGGGATCTTTACATATTTTTGTACCCAAACCAGAAGAGGTCTCCTTGACTTCTAATAATGGGCTTGTGAAGCTGCCTCCTCAAACCTTAAATCTGCTAAAAGAAATGTCTTCCATATTATTTTCCCCCCCACATTATTCCTTTTTTTTTTTTCATTTGATTGGGTTTTTTTTGTTGTTTTTCAGAGACACTAACATCCTCACATAAATATCTCATTGTGAAACACAAATTTCTCAGGGAAGTGAGGGAAGACTGTGGTCCCTACTCCACCTGCTTCCATCATTACTTTTCATATAATTTGATGACTGGAGAATGCGTGTGATGGGGGATGCAGGTGAGGAAGTGGAAGAAAATACACAGTTCTAATTCCATTTGAAATTTATAGTACAATTAATTTCCCTGTTCTCCTGGCACGCTAGTCCATGTGCCTTCTCTAAAGCAGAGGCACAATTTCATCTGTTTTACTCTCTGTCTGACCTCCACAGTCTATACCTGAAGCTCAGTTAAGAACAAGCTTTAGCAGCATTGCAAGTACTAATGCACACCCATAATGTTTCTGCAACAGAAGAATAGGCTGACATTTTCTTTAGTTTTTTATCCTCCACTATTTAAGAACAGTCTATTTCTCTTTCTAAGCACAGGTGCCACACTCCTGTGACTGATCTATGACCTGTGTTTGGTTCAAAAATATATGCCAACTTTGTGCCTTTTTACCATCACTCAAAAATAAAATATTTCTTCTTTTTTTTTACATTTTTTTTTCACATTTTTTTTTCCCTTAAGCAGGAATCATTTTGAAGTTATGTGACACAACCTATAGCTTGTCACACAAAGCAGAGAAAAAGCATGAAAGGACCTGTGGTGAAAACAACAGGTCTAAGTGGGATGCAGTATATAAGGGGCTGACACTGCAAACTGGATAACATTCATGTTCGCCAATTGCAAACAGAGAGGGACAGAGGTGATTCTAAGGATAATAACTTAAAATACACTTAAACCCTTCATTTAGCTTCTTCTGAGACCAAAGGTTAAAAGTAAGTTTGACATATTGTTGTATTGCCTGCACTTACCCTAAGGTAATAAAAGAACATATAAAATATAATAATGGGTCCCTCTGCACCATGACGCTGCATCACATCTATTACCTACCCCAGGAATTATCAAACGTACTTTTATGGGGAATTCAAAATCACTAATGTGCTTTTTAAAAAATGCAGTAGCCACAGCATTTTAAAGTGGCTTTCTTCATTCTTTCTCTCACAGGTTTTATTTTTTGTTGTTGTTCTTTAATGATTTATCAGATTATCTGTACATCATAAAGTATTTATTTTCTTCCTAAACAACATCCATTTGAAAACATCTAAATATAAATGTCTATTATTCTCACAGCCGCTCTTACACCTTGTTTATAGGTTTTCTCACCTGATCCCTGCTTTCCTCAGTTCATAGGCCCCTTTTGAATGTAAACTGTATATTGATATATAGCTTTGATTGTTAATATCTTGCACTCACTTTCTATGAGAGTAAATAACTCAAGCACAAAAGAAACAAAAAGCACTAAAGAATCTCTTGAAGTAATCCCCATGTGATCTGATGTGAGCTAAGGAGCTGAACTTGACTCTGTGATATTGATTTAGTGAAAATTAATACTGACAGTCTTCCCTTTACAATTCTCAGTACTGTATAATGCCATGAAAATTTAGGTGTTTATCTCTCTGGATCTCTCTGAACTACACACACATAACAATTCCTATTAATGTTAATGAAATATAGTAAGAAACCACAATTCTGTCATGTTAAGAGCTTTGCTTAGCATGCTGTATAAATGCCCTGAATTAAGCTTCAAAACACACATAGGAAAGAGGTATTATTATTCCTGACTCACAAATAGGAAAATAGGCACTGCAAGACTGGTTTGCAAAGTTTGGCATGCAAGTTTCATTCCAGAAAGGTATTACTGCAAGTTAGTGTGATTTAACCATGTGTTAAAAATTAACACATCCTAAACACTTTCCTGACTTAGACCTAGATGTGTTTCACTGACAAAGCTGTAACAGAAAACTTTGACTTCCAGTTTCAAAATCTTAGCTGTTTGTGCAACGAGGGTGAAGAGTTGGCTTAATGTCTGCGTAGTCTAAGTGTAGATATTGTTCAGCAAGCAGTAAAAAAGCATGAAAGGATAAAATATAGCTTATAAGGTAAGCACTGTAGCCTCTCTTGGTTTTGAGAAATAGTAATTCAGATTTCTTCTAAAATCATGTTCCCTTTCTCTGTTCTACATTCAACTCCTTATTCTTTCCCTTTTCTTTCAATCTCTTTAAAAGCTGCTAACATCAGCTGCTTCTTTGTGGATTTTTCTTTTTGCTTCGTTGCCTACAAATTGCTGTAAGCTCTTCATTCCCTATGAACCTGTTCAGCTGGAGCAGAACAGCTGTACAAGCAGGCTGTTCATAGTACACCTCTGCAAAATGTATAGGAAAATGATAACAAGCCATACAGACTAAAGTTTTTTGTCTTCTGAAGATGTAAGAGGTGATATATATTTATATATATTTAAATCTGCATGCATTTAAGCAACTGTACAGTTGAGAAAGATAAATAATCATTAAAATACTGTGTATGTTTCTCCAGAGAGTAAAAAGCCTAAAATTCTCAGTCTCTGATTTACATCCCCTAGGGTGTCAGAGGACATCTAACCATGTCAGCTGGAGTGGAAAAACACTGCATGTCAGCATGAGAAGCCCTGATTGCTATAAAACAAATGCCTTTTTAGTTCCTCACCTCCTTAACCCACTCCCATATATACAAAAATGTTCACTCAAATGACTCTCATTCTTTAACTTCTTATTTACATTCAAAAGACAATGAACTCCAGTACACATTTTGACTCAAAAGATAAATATATTTTCAGGAAAAGCATGATTGTCTTGTTTTTCTGGTTTTATTTAAGTAACCAAAAACCAGTAAGATGAGAAACATGAATACAAACCTCTGAGTAAAAGACAGACTTTTGCAGGGTAGGAGAGAGAATATGTGAAGAGGTTTTGACTTTTGATTGAAATTCTCCAAAAAAAATCGACCCTGAGTTTCTGATCAATAGCTCAAAAGAAAGAGATGGAAAGATTGCTACTGACTTCTAAGTGTTATGTCTAAAGGACCTGGTATAATCCAAGAATGAACTTCAGCTTCCTCTGACATATTCCTGCTAGTTCAAATACATAACATGGGCAAGGTAAATCATAATTCCTAATGGTGATGTTATAGCTGTGTTTCATGGGTCTACATGAACAGGTTGGATAAATCAAGCTATACTAATGGTGTAACACCAGTGACTGCAGTGATGCTCTAAGTCTTAGAGTAGGTGGGTTCAGGTTTTTCAGATGTTTAAATATCTTCTGATATACATCTTTACTGGAATCTTTTGTTAGAACAATATTGTCATAGCCTTGTAACATTCAGTATAAAAGAAGACTCTTTTTATTTTTTTTTAATCGTTTCTGTCTCAGAGGAAGAAATAAACAGGAAAGTAGCATCAGTGAATGACCCTCAAATGACACAAAAATTATTTAATTCTGGTCCTTCAGTAACATCATAATAGAATTCTTTTTTGCCCTTTTCTTCCCTTTCTTCCTGTTCTCATTTTGCCTGTCCAGATATGGGGCAGTGCTCCCACACTGGCCTCTCCAGACTGCCAGGGGCAAGGGGAAGAATTTGAGACAGCTGTGCCTCCCCCCCATACTAACTGGTTGCCCTACACACTGACATCAAAACATCTCAAAAAGGGCACTTCTGAGGCAAGCAAGATAGTCTGGGAGATCTAAAGGAGACAAAACATTATTTATGCTATGGCTAAATGCCAGAATATTTGGAGGTCCCAATACACCTGGCAGATCCTAGCGCTAAAGAGTTCACTACAGGTAAAGTGTCCTTGGGTCTCCAGAGAACTCCACAAAACCCTACTGATTCTTGTTAGAAATGTTCAATGGTGTTGGAATACTTGGAGGATCATGAAAGGCTGAAATAGTATTAAAAGGTTTTGGTATAGTCCGTCATTACTGAAAATCATTCTTTCGAATGCTGATGTCATCCAGCACTCACACATAGGAGATCACACTGCAATCTGAGAATCAAATAAAGCCCAGAGCAACCCCTTGATAAAACAAAATAATAACTATGGGATGGCTCATTAACTTCCAAAGTTCCTAAGAGGTTGAAGATCTCTGAAATGTCTGTCCTTCTGCAGTGCCTGCAAGCCTGATATAAGATTTAATGAGTCTTCTGTATCAGCATGGAAAGAAAGAAATGTTCTCTCATTTCAACTTCAGCTAGCTGTCTTTTTACCTCCATAAAAATTGTTATGCCAGATATTTAACTGCAGTGTAACAGCACAGTGTTCTGTTTCAATATGGATAAGAAATCCAACTTTTTAACAGTTAAAAATGTATACTTTTATGCAGTAGAGAAAAAACCTGCAAATTAAATTTATTCTAGAATCTATTTTTATTACTATTTTTCTCCAAGAAAAACAAAATCGGTAAGACGAAGGATTTCTCAATACCAATAGCATGTCTTGATGTTTCACTATTCAGTATTGAAATTTACTTCACTAAATCCTAGCCCATGACAATAAAATCTTCGTAGATGTTGACCTATGCACAGATAATTCCACATGTAGTATGTTCAATATCTACTATAGTGGTACATACAGTTTGGTTTATTTTATTTCTTACTCAGAATTACCTTGGAAAGTTACAATATCAGTCTGAGACTAAAGAAATGCAAAAGCCTCCAGAAGCAAAGGAAAGAAACTGTGTTAAGTTTTAAGAATTCTATTGTAACATAACTGCTGTGGACATGGGTGTTAGGTGAAGAGAGCCTGGGAGTGTAGATGGAGAAGGATCATTTCAGTCCTTTTCAAAAATATTGAACAAATACTGTGGACAAGATACTATGGCCTAGATGGATTCCTCTTAATTTCCAGACTCCTACTAAACCAATAAGCTACATCTCTTAACCTGACCTAAAAAGACCAAAGACCTAATGGAGTATATTTCATCTTTGTAATACTCTGGTCATAACAATTGCTCTTGACACTGCATTATCAAGAAGAAGTTACTGCACAAAACCAAATAGGTGCTTTGTTTTGATTGGTTTTAATCTTATCTTGAACTGTTTCCTTTTCAAACATGAAAAATTTGAAATTTTATCTGGTTTTGACGTCACTCAATACATTTGTGCATGCACAATTATTATTATTATTAATAATATTACCTAGAGCATAAGGTTGATAAACAGAATAGATACAATAAAATAGGAAAATATTACTATAGAGGGAAATTGGTTATTAAAATTAATGTGTATCCAAGTCAGAGAAAGCACACATACTGGGGTACATACTGGATATTTACTTACCCCTTGAAAATCTTAGATTATAATTTGATTGACAAGTAATTTCATCATCACGTTCTGTTGCAAGAATTACACTGACCCCAATGCACACTATCTGCAGCAGATTTCAGCATTAGCTATATTTTACTTAGCATTTGCACAAACCTGCAATTTAATCAACAGATAAATGCAAGAGTTTTATTGGTAATAAAACACAGCCTAATAGAGACACAAACAAGGTTTAAGAATGGAGGATTTGCAGAAAAGTCTTCCCAAGCTACACTGCCCCCAAAGAAACAATTAAATCTGAGACCATTTTGAGGTAGGGTAGATTGTTTTCAGCTATCATGAAGCTGGTGAGACTTGCCTCCATTCAGTTCTTAAATTTAGTGGAAAAGTTACAAATCTGGAAGGAAGATGGTATAAGAATGTTGTAAATATGACAACAAAGGAGTTTTAACAAATATGTTTTCTGAAATAAAAAGCCATCAAGTAAAATAAACTGGGGCTTATTTTGTTATTTTTTGTTGATATTTGCTTTGTTTGCCTGTAATTGTTAAATATTCAAAACAGTATTTGATGAATAGAATGCTGAAAGCTACAACACATATACTCTAGCATATATTGTCAATGTTAATGTTTCAGGATTATCTTGAGAAGACTGTTTTTATCCTTGTGATATGTGGGGCTGTGGTAAGTTAGTATCATCTACTCTCAGAATTACCTGTCTGACGATGCTAACAAACAGCATGGATGTTAGGTGCCCAAAGGTGCAAAAGCATTTCACTTGTTTACTTGCTATGCTGCCTACAGCAAGTTAGCACCTGACATACCTAACCAAGCAATAACAAGCAGTTCAGAGGATACAACCAATAAAATAAGATTTAAAAAAAAAAAAAAAAGGCAAAAAAAGCCCCACCCTGGTGGCAATAATATTATGCTATTTAGATATTGCTGAATTATTTCTTTTCCCCGTCAGACTAAAATTACTGTCACTTTAAAACACAAGCTTATGTTTTCTATTCCTTAAAAAATCTTCTAGCTGCATTTTAGGCTGTTAAAATCTCACAAATAATTCAGATATCATTGGCATAAAATTTAGTTATCACAGCTTTAGTAAATTGCTGTAAGTGATTATGGTACATTAACAGCTCTGGCATCACTGACAACCTGTATTATAACAAAGGGCAACCTTCTCTTCCAAGTTGTCTAATTACAACAAAACACCGTGAAATCTCCTATGACCTGATAGCAGAGTATTTTACATGAGTATCTGATGTGCTTTTTACTTATATATCCAATGAAAGCCTCTTAATATATTCATCCCAAAGAACATAAATTGTATGCTGAAAGATTCAACTTAACTCTTAAGTACATTCTTTCACAGTCATTTCCCCCCTCTACACACATCCTAAGAAAAACTTCACCTCTAGCTGTGGAATCTTCCTTTAAGTGCCCCAGTGCAGATTTAATTGATTTTCAGCACTATAAATCTCAAGTCTCCTCTAGCTAGGAATCTCCTCTTTCAGTGACTAATAGTAAATATGAACAGAGTCTCTATTGTAATTTTCAATACTCTTGTCCCATCTGAAGACAAAAGAATTAAGGAGTATATCTTGGTTGTAAACTATTCCATTCTTCAGCTACTAGGCAGTCTGCACACTGCACATACAATGGTAAAATCTCATTCTGCTTCAGGTAAGACAATTTTTTTAATGACTCCTTTCATGAAAATTCTCTAAGTGTCCCCACTTCTTTAAACTATCTCCAGCCATCCTGTAGTGATGATACTATGCCATAAATGAACAGTTGTTTCTAAAAGGTCAAGCAGATGCTACTAAAGTGTTACAGAAAGTGTTGTCATAGATATTATCAAATCCAATTTTAAGCTTTTATTTATTTTTAATTCTACTGGTGAGATTTTAATGGAAAAATCATTCTAAGATCCTGCTTCTTAAGTGACAATGTGAGAAAGTAAAACTTATTTGCATTAATGTACTACTCAATTGTAGAAGGCCTTCAATAAGGTGAGGTGAAGAGTGGAGAGGAGAGTTCAGCTGGAAGGGACCTACAATAATCATCTAGTTCAACAGCCTAACCACTTCAGGGCTGACCAAAAGTTAAAGTATGTTATCAGGGTCATTGTCCAAGTGCCTCTTAAACACTGACAGGCTTGGGGCATTGACCACCTGTCTAGGAAGCTTGTTCCAGTGTTTGACCACCTTCTCAATAAAGAAATGCTTCCTAATATTGAATCTAAACCTTCTCTGATGCAGCTTTGAACCATTCCCACATGTTCTGTCATTGGATATCAGGGAGAATGTCTGTTAAGTGTTTATTTTTTCAGAAAAAATATCAGGAGTAAATCTAAAGGAATGATATTACATTAAAAAATTTAAGCAAGTGAAGGAGAATCAGTTCAAGTTAATTCTGAAAGAGATAAGACTGTGATGTTATTTTTATTGTTGTTGTTTCTTTTTAACATTTTAATGTTAATACCTTGTTTCATGATATTGTCATCTTTTGTGTTACAACAGTTATGACTGATAATTAGTAGATGTGCTAAAACACATTACATCATTAAAAAAGGTCCTCTGTATTAGACTAGAGAATCAAGATTGTTCACACCATCAAAACCTCTGACTGACTGATCATAGCAAAGAGATTTCAATTGCTCAAGTATTCACTTTCATTGTGTGTGAATAAAGAGGAGCTGAATGTGTCAATCAGCAAACAAAACTGTCAAGTCTCTGGAGTTCAATTTTTCCTGCTTTCAGCTTGAATGAAATATTTATTTATTTATTTTCATAATGTGTACTTACTTATATGAATCCTTCCAGGAATACCAACAATTGGAAGGTCAATGGAAAAAAAAAATCCCTTCCATGGAAATTTAAACTGACCTACTGGGAGGATACAATATAATTAAAATATCTGCACCCTGCACTAACCAAAATTAATCTATTCAAACTGACTAAGAGGAAGACAAACGACAGTGTTGTTTTGCTATCTAATAGAGAAAAAAAGTTACTGATAGATGACACAGTGAAGGCCAAAGCCTTTAATGTCTTTTTTTTTTGCATTAGTTTTAATTAAAAAGGTCAACAATAAGGAGGTGGCTAGCATAATTAATACAAGAAAGGAATTATTTCAATTAAAAATATAGTCAGAAAAGGTCAGAGACTACTTAAGTAAATTAGTTTTTGGAACAGATGTGCCTGATGAACTTCCTCTTAGAGTATTTATAGAACTGGTAAAGCCATCTCAGAACCATGTTGCCACCATGTGAAAGACACGAGGTATCAAAAAAATAGGGAAAAAAAATTTGCAATACTCATGTTTATAAAAGTAAGGAAGCAGGAGCTTAGGAATAACAAATTTGTCTGTCAGCTGTTAAGTCTCAGAAAAGTTCTAGAACAAATGAACAACATGATTTGTAAGTAGCAGCAAATATGAGGAGGAGGTAAGGAACAGGCAAAATCAATTAGTTAAGAATTAGTCAATTCTTTAAGAATAAATCATGTCAACAGCATTAAATCTCTTCTCAAAATGGTAATAGACCTTGTGGAGAGGTAAGTTACAAGCAAGGTCATTTACATAGTTCTTGTCTCATAGAAAATTCTCAAGCATAGGAAAAAAAAAAAAAAAAAAATCTCACCTAAATGGCACTAATACAGAGTGCAAACTGGGTGCAAAACTGATTGGATAACTGCAAGTATACTGTAATTATGACTAAGCTATTGCTAAAAATTTATTTATTTTACTTTTTTTTCTTTTTTCTCTCTAGCAGGCCTGTTTAAAGTTTTAATACTATTGTGAGTGATGGAGAGAGTGCTTACTGCACTTAAAGAAGACATGTAACTGGTCCTGACAGAGTGTTGGAAGCTCATTTTGAATGCAAAATTCTAAAAGGCAGGAACAAATCTGTAAAAATGCAAAATATAGAGCAATTGGGTGGGTAGAGGTTTTTCAGGGAAGGATATGGAGGTTCAATCTGGAAATAAATCAGTAGTGTCTTTCTGTTGCAAGAAACACATCATTGGATATGTAAAACTGAAAACTACCCGCAGGATACAAAAGATAAATCTGCTTTTCTCCAGTTTTGGAAAAACTGAGATGGATTGTTTCTGTCCTGTTTTGTGCAGCTCAAAGGGATAGGAACCAACAGGAAAAAGTCCAAAGGAGAATTATCATGAGTCCAACCAACAGGGAAAGGTCTCAGATTTAACAGCCTGAGACTGTTAAAGCTAAAGAAGAGGAGGCTGAAGATGATAGCAATCTTTTAATGTATAAAAGGTAGCTCTAAAGAGGAATATCTTGTGCATGAAAAAGAACTAGTGAAATGAAACTGTAGCAAGATACTTCCAGACAGTAAGGAAGGTTCCTGAAACACTAAACCAGGTTGCTAAGCAAGCTTTGGAGTTCCCAAAGTTCAGTGTCTTTAAGAAACAAACATCTGTCAGGAATTACCTAGGTATAGTTAGTTGATTTTGCTTTGGAAGGGACTGGATCATCAACGGAATAACTTTTCCTGACTATTTGTTTCTTTGTTTGTTTGTTCAGATTGTAGGAAAATAATACTTTTTTTTTAGAGAAAGTCCTGTAGGCCTTTACACACACTGCCTGCCAGAAATACTACCTGTATGTTTAAGAGCTGCTATAAATCATTTCTGCAGAGTCAAGCTCTCACTGCTGTAATGCCATATCTATATGTAATCTATCTATATGTAATGCCATAGCTATCTATATCTGAAATTAGAGAGAACTCTGGAGCTCTTTGATACTTTCTCAACCATTACAGGATCAGACCATTTGTTTTCAGACTGGAGAGTAAATCAGGTTCAGACTGATTCAAATTTCACTGAAAAATTGCAAGAGTGATTTGAATATGGTATTTTAAAGCTCATACATGCAGTTTGAATATGAAACTCAAAAATCAGTATAGGAAATTTAGTGATGAAACTAGAAATGGCTACAAAAATACTTGCACACATAGAATGATGTGATAATGAGCGAAAAAAATTATAGCAGACCATATGAGTAGAAAGCATACTTAAACTCAAAAGGACGGACACCTATGCCAGCATTAAAAATAATTTATTACATGATTTGCAGGTCAGAGCAGACAATATATGCCTACAAGAATAAACCAAGAAAGGGTCTCCTTCCATTCTAAATTGGACGATTACATGCACTTCTAAATCAGTGTATCATCTAGTGCAGCAAAATTAGCTCAAATTAGCATACTATAAACAGCGCTATTAAGAAATTTAAGGGCTTTGACTAAATGAAGAAAAATTCAGCTAAAGTCATCACACAAATCTTAATTAAGGCTGCTGTCTTTGAAATACAAAAGGAAAACAAAAACATAACCCTTGGACAAGTTAATGTTATTCTCATGCAAGTCAATAAAAAAATGTGCTGCAATTCTTTTGGCAACTTGTATGTCAATAGTTACATCACCCAGGTCTAGTAAAATGTAACCCTTGTTTGCGTGTGTAACCTACCCTTTCTGGCTTCACTTTCTCCTCATAACTCCAGTATTATAATAACTGCATAAGTAATAGATGTATACATATGCAGGCATATAACTGGGTAGAAGCAGGCTAATATAAGATGGAGCAGACTATAATTTCAGAACATTAATTGCATAACCCAAAATTTCTGTTCTTGTTTGTTTGTTTGTTTTGACTTTTATTTATTTATTTGTGGTTTTTTGTTGTTGTTGTTTTTTGTTTTGTTTTGTTTTGCTTTTCAGTCTGATCTAGATTCAGCAAGATCAGTTGATCTACACAGGATTGTTCAAGTTTACAGTCACATTTTTCCTTTACTTGTTTTCTTCTTCAGCGAAGCTTCAGTTCTTACAGTCATAAAGACAATGGTCTCAACAAAAATCCCAGCTGAAGACTTTGTAACTGGCCACACAGAGAAAACAGGTTAGTAGTCTGCAGTCCTCATGGTCCATGTTGCATTTTTTCATGCAACTCTGGAAATACACTCCAAATCACATTCAACTTTTTAATATTCTGTAATGGAAAAACAGATAGTCCCTGTTGTATCTTTTACCAAAATCATGAGAGAAGACAGTAAATAAGGAGCAATCTCCTTACATTCTATCTATATATCTACAATGTCCTTATATTTATCAATATAAATTACCATACCATAATGCTACTACAGAAAGATTGTGTTCACAGGTGTCACAGGTGTCACAGGATGTCAGGGGTTGGAAGACCTTGGAGATCATCGAGTCCAACCCCCCTGACAGAGCAGGATCATATAATCTAGCACAGGTCACAATGGAATGCATCCAGGCGGGTTTTGAAAATCTCCAGAGAAGGAGACTCCACAACCTCTCTGGGGAGCCCGTTCCAGTGCTCTGT
>JANIJG010022481.1:41246-52595 GCA_024611175.1 Megaceryle torquata
TGGGGAGCCCAGAACTGGCTGCAATACTCCAGGTGAGGTCTCACCAGTGCAGAGTAGAGGGGGAGCAGAACCTCCCTCGATATGCTGGACACACTCTTCTTAATGCACCCCAGGATACCACTGGCCTTCCTGGCTACAAGGGACACATTGCTGTTCAACAGGTGGTAAATCCTATCAAAGAAAATACCTGTTATTTACTATCCAGTGATAATCAGCTCTGTTGTATAGGCAAGCCTATGTAATTCAACATATTTTTTTCTGCACTGATCTACATTAATGTAATGTTATACTGAGTTCCTCCTACTCAAATACCTGATAAATGAATCAGTTACAAGAAGAAATTGAGTATAAAGCAAGCTTCTGAACAGGTTTCCATTACATTTGTCATGGCAGTAAATGAATAAATCTTTCAGATCAGTACTTCTGGTGCATTCCCAAAAACCTTCATCATGAAACCTGAATTACAGCATTCTGAGATATAGAAGGTTCCTTCTTGACAACAAGCGTGTTAATTGTCTTGCTTTGCCTTTCATCCTCAGTAATTACTTTTGTTCCATATGGTGACAAGCTAAGTGCCTTCTATTTGTGTGTAAAAAAAGCAGTGTGATCTTCTGATACCAAAACTGCCCACATTATGTGTCATGCAAGAAGTTAGATTACCAAATCAAGTGCTGCTGTGTGGGCTTGGCAACATCATGACAACTTTTGCTAAAATTCTCCTTTGTCAGTATTACAACTGAGCCCAGTAGAGGTTAAAAATAGTGGAAAAAGACAGTATTAAAGAAAAGTTTCTTATCTTTTTTACAGGAATGCTGGAATTCTCTGTTCTTCATACCCTAGAGTAACAGGAGCTTACCATTCAGAAAATCAGGTCTATATAACAACAAATTCTGATTCTTGTCTGTGGAGTGGGTAGGAGCTGGTAGGAGCAAAGTCAAGAGAAAAAGGAACAGGAATGTTAAGACAGTTGATAATAAAACAACAGTGCCCCATAATCCTCCAGCCTCACCCTATGCATATGCTACTTTAAGCTTGTCTTGCTGCAAAGACCTATTTATCTGTTTCTCACTTTCCTTGTTGTTACCAAAAAAGGAGCTAAAATAGTAAGAACAAGAAAATTTTGGGAAAAAAATGGTGCATGCAATAACCAATAAAAAGCCTTTTTATGCTTACTATAGTGTTTTATACTGAGGGAGGAAAATGCCACTTTTGAGCCTTTCTGTTGGGGTTGGGTTGGATGGGGGCTGGGCATGATAAAAAATATCAAGCATGCTAAAAGTCTTAAATAGCATTTTTGTAAGAGCTAAACTATGGTCAGCATCAGTTGAGCCAATTTCTAGAGCAAATAACTTTCATCAAAATTATTTACTGCATGTCCAGAATACAGACAGACTGTCCCAAAGGTTAATTTAATTTTCTCCAATTTAACTCGGTCTCCAAAACCCACACAACTTTGAAGGAGTATCTCAGGAAACAAATCGCTAAAGTATGAAACAGCTTTATTAATTCTTTGCAATTATGGCTATCACTTAGGTAGAAAGAACATTCAGGAATAAGCCAATTTTACCTTTCTGTTAAGGCAAAATTAATCTAGTAAACTTGAAAAACTGTTCATATCAGGTTTTCTTTAAAATAAACCCCAAAATGGAAATAATTATATTAGCCAAAGCTATTTAAAAATAAAAATAAAAATCTCAGATATAAGCATTTGCTTGTGAAAAGAACAACCAAAATACCGTGAGATTGAGATGAGGTAGGAAGCTAGTAAATTACCTTGAATATGTGTCTTGGTAAGCAAACAGGGCTTAAAGAGTAAACATGGTAAAATATTAAAGACAAAGAATAAATTTAATGTTTACCTTCTTTGTAATATAACAATCTAAGGAGCAAAAATAGTATGCAAAGAAGGTTATATACTTTGGCAGTTTTGCTATTTTTAAATAACACAAATTTCATACTCAGCCTGTACTTCAGTTTAAAAATTGACATATTAGAAGGTATTATACCAACTTTCCTTTAAGTTGACCCTGAGTGCATTTTTCACCTTGCAGTACAGATACAGCCTGTAACTACTATTTTCTATTAGCAGCTACCCCCTTCCCCATCCAAGTGTATAGCTCTCTCAAACACACACAGACGAAAGAATCTTCTTAGGCTTTAGACATAATGCAGAGATCAGACTGTTACTCTGGTGTTTTGAGACCCTCAAAGCAAATTCCTTGACGAAAAAGGCAACCAGAACATACTCTAAGCACAGCAACAGAGATTAAAAAAAAAAAAAAAAAAAAAAAATTAATAATAATTAAAAAAAAATTAAAACCCCAACATTTTTTAATCTATTTTTTTTCAGTCTTCATCTTGAAAAATTGCATCATTCAATTACAACTCCGATGAAAAGAGAAATTTACCTAAAATTAGACCCCTCCTGAAAATCATCATAGTCTTCTCCTAAGCAAAGGGTGTAACTGGAGCTACCATACCTGATCTTAGTACTAATGATTTTCATCTTTTGCACTTTAGGGCTAAACTGAGTATTCTATAGAGGAATAGTGTAGTAAGTTGTTAAGGGAAAGTAGCCTAAGAGATTATTATGAATCAATGTTTCCTTATGTATATTTATTTTTCTTCACAACACTCTCAAAAATGGTGAATTTATTTTTTTATATCAAAGCTTTCTTCTTCCCTTAAATAAAAGGCCAAAGGAAGAACAGATTGCAAACCCATTGTACTCATGAAGAGAAAAAGAGAGGTTAATTCAAAATTCTATGGTCTGTTGAACCCAATATCCGCACGTTCCCCAAAGCAACAACAAACGCACCACGGAAACTCAATCAAGGCATCAAACCCACTTCAGCAAATGTGTTGTGCCAACCCATTATTAATGTTGCCTCTCAGGGAAATTCTATATCAGCATGAACTTGCTGAAAATATTTTTCACAAATTCACATTATACTATTTCCTTGACATTAAATGCCAAAGATGGCAAATTAGGAGAGGCCTGAGAGAGGGGAGAGATTCAAGGATTCAAGGTTCACAGAACTGATCTGATGAACAAGCTGAACGAATACATTCTGAAAGGGTTTAATAAACTGACATTAGCTGTTGGAGAATTTGACAGGTTATAGATAAGTAAGTTGTCCTTGTGAAGAGAGCTTCTGTAGGACTCCTTTTCCTGTATTCCTCCCCATGCCAATCACAGGAATGAAATATCAGTGAACAAACATAGCTGAATTAAGCCATTCAGCAGAAGAGCACGGAGCTTAATTGTGTACGCTTGCATCTTTTCCTACTCCCAAATAAAAACACCATTGTCCTTGCTGAAGAATTCCCTTTCATGTCTCAAGGATCTTTGCCAGCTTAGTTGCGAGAGTCACACTGCGTGCCCAAGTGGAAGTGAGGGCATCTCACGTCTGCAAATTTATCCCTTCACCCTCTTTTTTGGCAATAGAATTTGAATGCAGTCAGCACTGCTGAGCACACCAAGAAAGTCCATTCAGTAGGTGCCTGCACGAAAAAAAAATGTCTTTTTACAATTTGGATACGAGCTACATGCAGGTTGTCTAAATATGCATGCTAAGTGCACATCTCAGCCACACAATTTCAGAGTATAAGTCTTATCTGAGGTGATAATACAAATGTCCACTTTCACAGACGAGTGGCTGCAGTGGGTGGGAGGGGGAGCAAGAAAGGAAATACTTTACATAATGTGACCTAATTAAAACTGTAGATTATAAAGGAAACTGATGGCACAAAAGTTCAGATATTAAACACATATTTTTAAAGATTCAAAATCATGTTAGAAGGTGAGTAGTCATTAGCAGACTCTATGATACCAGGGAACATTAGAAGAAATTTCACAGGAATTTTCTATAATGCCAGTGATTGGATTGCTCTGAAATCCCATAGGTTTTCCTTAGAAAAAAAATGTCATTAAATAAAACAACAGCGACAATGAAACATGTGACGTCTGAAGTTGGTATAAGTCATTATGGCTATTATCTGGCTGTCACTGATAAAATGCCTCTCACACACAAACATTAGTTAGTAATCAAACTCAAGTATTACATAGGTTTTTACTATTTTTTTTTCTTAAAAGATTGCTAATTAAAAGAAAATGTGACATGTAAAAACATTTTCACTGAGGTGAAAGTGAATGGTGACTTTGGTGAAATATTAAATAGCACATTGAAGTATGAAAAACACAATAAGAATAACTCATTCAGTATGAGTTATTCACAGAATTCTGTATTCATTTCCTTAAATGTTTGCACTGAAAAATCAGCTCTTGGCATGTGTCATGCAGCTGGGACAAAACCAGTCTGTAATTTCATTCAGTGCTCCAGTTGGATTTGATTTCCTAACACCTCCTGCAATAAGGACAAACTGTTGTTTTTGCAGAAGTCTGGGCAACTAACCCTACAGAAAGTCTTTAAAAACACACTGGTTGGGAATGGAGGAAACTGTGAAATGCACAAGCCAACAGTTTTATTTGGTAATAAATTGAATCGTTTGGCATAATTGCCATATGGCATATTATTTTCTTTTTTTTTTTTCCCCTTTTGTAATGTTTAGTAGTTTGTCATTAGAAATTTGTAGTTTTCTTTTGCTTTAAAAAAAAATCCCATTATTAGGGCAAACATGCTTTACTTACTTTCCCTTAAAGCCCAAGTATCTGTGAAAGGTAAGCACATATTCACAATATCCTGATAGGTGAATGTATATTTTGTTCAAAATCCTTTTAAGAAGAAAGCAATATTCACATGAAGATGGACCAGAACTGGGACTGTAAATTAAATCAAACACATTAAAAAATGTGATTTATAGCACATTTGCTCCTTCAATCTACAGTTCTTTTATTCTAAATACCTCTTCCTAATGAAAATTTTCTGGATGTCACCACAATTTACTAGGGTCAGCATCCAAGTGTAGTACAAGCAACATATTTAAATTAGTTATTTGGTCAGGAAAGAGCAATATAACCTAGCATATATCAAGAAATTATTAATTTAGCTGTACTTAGGGACAAAAGCATTGCAGCTGCAATAGAGGAGCAGCAAGTTGGAGGTAAAGTATTCTTTCTGATTGCAGAGATTCCTAAAAAGGTGCTGAATAAATATGGATTAAGCATCATTCTTCTAAGGAGGATATTAGGGTTCCAGCTGCTAACTGTGTTTGCATTCATACTGTAAGAAGCACAAAGCAAGATCCAGGATAATCTGCATGCATCACTCCATCACAGGATATGTTGGAAGACCAGGTTAGATAGGGCTTTGAGCAACCTGTTCTAGTGGAAGTTGTCCCTGCCCATGGCAGAGGGGTTGGAACTAGATGATCTTTAAGGTCCCTACTAACCCAACCCATTCTGTGATTCTATGACTGAGCAGCAATTCTGCCCCTCAGTTCTTACTCCTTCTTTGTACCCAAGGTGCTCAAGATCCTTTATCCATTTATTTCCATATAGTCCAAAGAGGGAGAACAAAGACAAGAGAATGGGACAGCTTTCAGTCTCTGGCTCTCCCCTTATACAAATCAAAACTAGAAAAATTGTCTCAGACTTAATATAGCATCTCTCTGCTATACTCTGCTTTGCTACTAGTTTCCTTATTGTGTATTAATGAAACTACCATTTACATGGGGGCCTGGGTTTTCCCTGGACTAGAGAGAAAGGGAGATTTAAATTAATTCATTAATTAGAAAACTATCCTGTTTGCTAAGATGGACAGAGTCTTACAGCCTGATGAAATGAAGAAAAGCATTGCATTATTTCGTAGGTCTGTAGTTCTCCATTTTTGACAATATGCTATTTCTTTAAAAGAAAGCATGAAAATACTTGAGGTAAAATCATAACTATCCTAATTTCTCAATTCAGTAGGAGTCTTGGTTTGTGCTAAAATTACAGTAAAAATGAGTTATGAAAATAGCTGTCATATAGGCCATTTTCAAAACTTGAATAATTCAAACAAGTTCCTAATTTTCTTTTCCTCAAAAAATATTAAACCCTGTAGCTTGTACAATTAATGCAACTGAAATAGTGAGTCTTTAAAAGTAACCACTTATTCCATACAATAACATTTCATTGGAATTTTTATTGTGTTTATTTTTATGGAACTCCACAGACAATATATCCTATGCAAGTAAAAAGTGTAATCCATTTTACTGACAGTGCACAGTCAAAAGAAAGATGAAGTTTGCACTTCACATGTTGTGAATGAAAATTGAGAATATATGTAATAAGCATCTCTAAACCTTAATGAGTTATTGAGCTGTGTGTCTCCTAGTGTGATTCTTTTTAATTTATTTTCTAGTTTCTACACAACTTTTCTGTAGGAAAAAAAAGCACAAATGAAATCAAAGTGAATATAGATGATGAAGTAAATTTCATAAAAAGCAAATGCTATTGAAATTAAAACTGTATTTGCCCCAGGGAAAATGCATGGTAAGAATCAAGCCAGGAGTGACTATGGCACTGAAACTCCAGCCAAAATTGTCCCTGGACTTCCAGAAAAGGGTACTTGTTACAGCTGTACTCTCCAGAGGCACATGTGCATACAGAGGCAGAAACTATAGGTGCTGTTTAAAATACTGAACATTTTTTAAACATCAAAGGCAAATAATTTTATTTCCCCTCAAGATTAAATGAAGGAACTCAAACAAAATATGCAGTTTTTCCGGCAACCACAATTTTAGCAAAATCAGCCAAGCTCAGAATTTGATGGAAAACATCTAAGTAAGAAATAGAAGTCAGAAAGAAGTATGTTTATATGGATAGAAGTACAAATAGTGTAAGACAAATGGAAAAAAGAACAAACTAAAAGATTGTAAACAAAAGCTGTGGACCAAAGATTCTGTTCAAATGAAGGGCAGGGTTTGGAAATCACAATTAGGTTCCCTATTCCACCACAGGCTTACTATGTAACTTCAGCTAAATGGCTTAGGGTAAGCAAATTCTTTTGTGGCCTCTCAGTCCTAGAGCTGGAAGTCACCTCTCTCTGTAAGAAAACAATTCTTACTAAGTTTGATATGCTCAAGTCTTCCAGATCTGCAGTCACAGCAATATTACAAAACAGTTTTACTGCTTAACCACCCTTGTCACTAAAAAACTTTTCTAAACATCTAACCCAAAATCCCTTCCTTCCATTTCAAATCACTGTTTTTTACTTACTTATGTTGTCTCACACTCTCAAGTGACCTTAGTATAGAGATGTACAACACATGAGCTGTGCTACATCAACAGATCAAGTCTAATTACACTTCAATTAACATTGGCTAAGAGTACCACACAGTCTGCTATTGAAGCTCAGAGTATGTGCAGTGACCATGAAACCTCTATAACTCAGTTGTATGCCTGATCTGGGCATGAAATCTATTCTCTTGCCTTCTCAGGACTGAAATATGTCTGATACAGGCATGAAATCCATTCACTTGCCTTCTCCATCTCTAGTCCATCCAAATCCATGAAGGAGGCTTGCTAGATCAGTTTTATCAGGAAGTGCCTCTGAATCACACCTAACAAATCTGTCACTGCGCACCAGTAGTTGTTGCTGTTTCATATAACAGGTCAGGGCACATATTCTGAACTGGGCTGAAGCCACTTTTCTTGATGTGAATCAAAATGATGTTTCCCACTCTCCCAGGCAGATATTCATACATGTTATATGACCTATACAGTGAAGCAAAATGGAATTAAACTAAGAAAAGCTTAACCTAATAGTAGAATTTCATTACTGTATCACCGCTGAATTGAGAAGAGAGGGATAAATGAGAAGTGGTTGGAAAAGTAGGCTAACGCTCCAGAGTCATCAACTCAGAGATGATGTGGCCAAAGAACACTTGCATACAGTCAGGTAGAGTCATTAAAGCAAAAATTAAAAAAAACCCAAAGAACAGTAAACAACAACCCAAACCCAAACTATTTACTCATTTCCAAACTGATTAGGAAGTATTTATTTTCATTACTTCAGAACCGCGTACCAGCTTGCCACTGCTTCTGTGTAGTACAGTTCTGCAGTCCTGTAGCTTACAGCACTACCCTGCAATCCTTAGTAGACCCCTGCTAGCAAAATATCAGTGAGGACTTCCTAAGGATATCAAGCTTGCCAGACATGAAGATGATATCCTGACAAGAACGGCTTGAACATAGACACTTAGCACATATGATATAGACTCAGTCAGAGTGCCAAAAACATAGAGAACTCCAAAGAGCAAAAAATTCTGGATACAGAGACAGATCCCTTCTAACATCTTTCTTCCTTTCATCCTGAAATAAGCTAAATCTCCTGGTAAAATTGTACAACTATAAAAAGTTGGAGTCCTAGAAAATTATGACTAATAAATAAAAATGTAAATTTATGTTCAAAATCTATCTAGACCCTCCCTTCATTTTTTCTCTACTTAATATTCACTACATATTTGACTACACTAATTAAATGTGGTCCTTGGCACTCAGCCTAACTTAACAACTTATTTACAACTACATCATGAGTATCTGGCAAATCCAAATTCCTAGAGTATGCTGAACCTTTTACAAGCAACTTAGCTTAGCAATGAAGAGAAGTTATGGGCCTTAACAGGCTTACAGAGAGATCCTGCATGCTTACACATCTTAAATCTCTTCAGCAACTGCATAAAAATATAGGCACCTAGGTCAGGAGAAATAGTGTAGTAGATATTGAATATAAATATTAAAGCACACATTAGATGGTGACATTAGAAAATATCACCTGAACACCTCTTTCAGAATGAGAATCGAAAGACTTTCCACTTTTATATATTGTGACAATACACAGACCTCAGGAGTTAGACAAAGGCCCCACAATGTGTTATCTCAAGTCATGTCACATGTTTTTTGTCTTTTTGCTCGTGGCTGCCCACTGGGAAATAGATTTTTTTTTTTTCTTTTTTTCTTATTGCTTTGCTACATTTCAAGACAGATGAATGAAGAATTAGTCAGTATCCTATAGAGGTGCAGTATGTTTTAGAAAGGTCTTCTCTTAAGCATACTAGCTCCTATCACTGAGGTGGCCTTAATGTTGCTGCTGAAAGAATGGCTTCATTATGCTTTTCTCCTGGAAGGAATAATGCTTTCCTCCCTGGAAGTGTTCAGGGCCAGGTTGGATAGGGCTTGGAGCAGCCTGTCTAGTGGAAGGTGTCCCTGCCCATGGCAAGGAGGCTGGAATGAAATGATCTTCAAGGTACCTTCCAGCCCAAACCATTCTATGATTCCATGATGATTCTATGATGATACTATGCATATTATAATAAAAACACCAAATATAAACATATGCATGCAATGAATACAACTAAAAAGAAAATAATTGCAAGGAAAACACCTAACGTTATTTCCTAAAATGTTTAAAGAGGTATCAGAGTATTAAGAAACATGTATGACTACTCATTGAAATATAATTGTCATTAAAAAAAATTACTAGCAAGGGCATCTAGGTATTTGTGAGTGCATCTACTTGCTTTTTGTTTAAAAATCATAATTCCAAGCCATCTGATGGACTAATGTCTATATGCACCTGTTATATTTTCATAGATTAGTTTGCCTTTTTGTGTGTATATAAGCCATAAGGAACCATTCAATAATGGTAGAGGTTGGAAGGAACCTCTGGAGATCATTGAGTCCAACCCCTCTGCCAATGCAGGAACACCTAGAGCAGGCCACACAGGAACAGATCCGGGCAGGTGTTGAAAGTCTCTAGAGAAGCAGACTTCACAACCTCTCTGGGAATCCTGTTCCAGTGCTCTGTCACTCTCACCATGAAGAAGCTTTTCCTCATGTTGAGGTGGAAGTTCCTGTGTTTCACCTTACTACCATTACCTCTCATCCTATCACAGGGCACAACTGAAAAAAGACTGGCCCCTTCTGCTTGACAGCCACCCTTCAGATATTTGTAAACATTCATAAGATCCCCTCTCAGTCTTTTTTCTCCTCCAGACTAAACAGCCCAAGGTCTCTCAGCCTTTCCTCATAAGGGAGATGTTCCTGGTCCCTTAATCATCCTCATAGTCCTCTGCTTCTCTCCCTGCATCTACCCATTCAGTCACACCATCATAGAAGGCTATCAGATTAGTCAAACATGACTTAGCTTCAGTAAATCCATGCTGGCTACTAAGCATACTAATGTTAATCTTGATACCATTAAGTGACACATAACAAAAAATAATGGGTGATTGCAATGTATGTTAGAAGAAGAAGAGAGAATTTCTGAACAAAGCACTGGATTTTGGACAAATTTGGACTTACTGGTTCTGTCAAACTTCTCAAAGCTTTGGCAAACATTGATTCATAAACTTTTCATTATGAGTATGAGAGAAAATATAGAGAGAAAGCGATGAGAAACTTTTGACTAGAATCGTTAAATGATTAGTCCAAGATCTTTTAGTAAGTTAAAGACAATTTAATTAAAATAGTGTCTCCTTATTTCTTATAAATTCAGACTTAGATTCTCCTGATACCAAGACAAAACTCAGACAGTTTTTCATAAGTATTTAAGACAAAATAACAACCCTGAAATCCAGTTTCTACAATACCTGTGAATCCATCTAACATTCTTTGGTTGTGTATCTTGGTGTATTGGGTGTATGTGGCAAGGCTTTGATACTGGAGGGCTGCAGATTAGCCTCTGTAAGAAGGCTGACCCATGACAGACACAGCTGATTCCAGATGGTTCCAATAAACCACCACAGGGCACATCTGAGCCCAGTAACCAAGGTGCTGGTACCTCAGGGAAAACAGGTTTCAGAAAGGGCAGAATGCTGCACAGGCACTGAGGAGTGAGGGGAAAAAAGTCTGAGAAACATCCCTGCAGACAACAAGGTGAAAGAAGGAGGAGGGTGAGTAGTGGCTTGAGGAACCAGAGCAGAGACTGCCCTGTAGACCATGGAGGAGACCACATCTGAGCAGACATTCACACTGCAGTCTGTGGAGGACTCTGTGCCAGAGAAAAGTTATCCTGAAGGACTGAAACCCATGCAAAGGACACACACTGGAGCAGGGAAAAAAAAAATGTGAAGAGGAAGACACAGTACAGAAGAGCTGTTATGGACTGACCTCTACCCCCCATTCCCTCCTCCTGCACTGCTCAGTGGTGGGGGGAAGATGTTGTTTTAATCTGTCTTTGTTTTTCACCATCCAACTCTGCTAACTGGCAATAAATCAATTTTATTTTCTCTCAGTCGAGTCTGTTTTGCCTGTGACAGTAATTGGTAAGTGATCTCCCTGTCTTTACCTTGACCCATGAGCTTTTTCATCTTATTTTCTCTCTGGCAGAGCATGAGCTCCACTCAGGTAAAGTGGCAGATGCCAAAATGCAAGCCCAAAACTGGTGGAAGGCCATGGAAACG
>JANIJG010022481.1:52695-74263 GCA_024611175.1 Megaceryle torquata
TCTTCTCTTACTCGAGTCTGTTTTGCCTGTGACAGTAATTGGTAAGTGATCTCCCTGTCTTTGCCTTGACCCATGAGCTTTTTCATCTTATTTTCTCTCTGTCCTGCTGAGAAGGGGGAGTGAGAGAGCCACTGGGTGGGCGTCTGGCATCTGCCTAAGATCAATCTACCGCACTTCACACACTGAAGATTTTCACACATTTAAGGTCCTGCTTCTGAAGACACAGGGAAGAGTCTCAGTTTTGACAGAGCTCAAGAATTTCACAGCCAGTGCAGACTTAAGCCCCATCAGGATCAATAGTCTAGATGTTCTCCTGCCTCCTTTTTCTGAGGGCTGGATCTTACAGGTGCTCTCAAGCACCTGTAACAGATCTAGGTCTATACAGCATGCCACTGTAAACATCACTTAAAAAATAAAATCTGTCTGCAGGAAGAACCATTGGTCCCAACTATCCAGTAGTTCAAGCACTGACATTACATGTCTTTCAAGAGTATTCCAACTCCTATTGCCAAGCAAAGTGCCATAGCCATCAGAGTATGAGTTATAATGGGGTATTTTTCATTCCTGCTGCTGAAACCATGTATGATAACCCATAAGACAGCCTCTTCTCCCCGCTATTAGCTTGCTTAAATACCTCTCTTCTCATTGCAGTAAACTTTGTGGATTCCACCCCAGACACAGCATGCACTACATGGGTGGCTATTGATCTAGCCAAGGTTCAGCCTTGAAGATGGACATGTATGCAAGAGTTTGGCATGGCAATGCTCAGGATACAGTCCTTGGCTTCCTTTTTCACATCTCAGCATGACTGCTTCCTCCACGACTTACATTAGAAAAATAAGCACTCTTGTGAATTTAATGATGTCTTTGCCTTTCACTGACAACAGATTATGCCTGTTAAAGAGTTTTTTGTTTGCTATTGTTTTACATCTAGTTTCCAGCACTAGCTCTTTTTATACACTTCTTTCCACTCAGCTGAGCAAAAAAGCTATAGTAGTAGCTTGAAAAAAACAAAACTGATTCTTATTCATTTTCCTTTGCTGCCTGGGAACCAGATTTATGAAACACTATGAAACAGATATGAACTATTTTATATTACAGAATTTTCCCCTTCTCCATCGCAGACCCTGTATTTTCTGTTAGCACTGGAAGTGGGGTAAGTCTGTTTATATGAGCCAGGGCACTCCTGAAAACAAGATTATAAACCTCAAGTGGCTACAGCAAAGAAATATTTATTTTGTTTAAAATAAATGGAGAAACTCTTGGATTATAACTGGATTCATATGTTATAAATCAGCTTATTGAATAACATAGCCTTGGAACAATCACTGTTCTGGGACACAGCCTTCAACCACATAGTGAAACTTCCACAAAAACAGCTACAGTCTATGTTGCTAATAATAAACATTGAAAAATGAGAAATGTTTTTCCTTCCTTCTCACTGGCCTTTTTAAAATGGCTTTGGGTCTAACCCTTAGGAATTACACAAGCCAGACATAAACTAAAAGCTATCTTCAAAGCTAAACCAATAGGAATTTCTTTTATGCCCTTTCCCAAACCAGTGCTTTCTTTGCTATCATTAATGTATTATCTTCCATTAGTGGAGCTTATGCTTTTCATGCTGTGAGAACCTAAACTCCAGACAGAAAAGCTAAGATGCTACATCTGCAGGATAGGACTCTCCTGTGCTTGCTAAGAGTATGAAGAAAAAAGCAGTATTAAATCTCATTATCATCAGAAGGGTGAAAAAGTCTCGGGAATTAAAAATAAAAATAAAAAAAAAAATGGAGGGTCTTCACTGTCAAAATAGGGGCAGTTAGATACCCTGAATTTTCCACCACCCCAGACATGTCAATCAAATTTAACACAATGCAAGAATATCTGAGTGACATTTCAAGCTGCATTCATAAGCAACCTGCCTCATTCAAAGTCAATGAAGAGACAAGACTTACAAGCCCACACTGGAAAGTTATTGAAATGTGACTGACATCTCAAAGGAAAAGTGTCAACGGGATAGAGTGACCCTGTGCTGAAACACTGCAAGGTTAATTGAAGTTATGGCAGTCGGGAGCTAAAAAGACCCTACCTTAGGTTGAATTCACAGCAGTGATTGGGCCACTATCTCCTTTTCACTTCCTCTCTCACTGACATTTGCACCCCAAGTTTGTATCATTTGTCCACTCTTCTTTGGGTTTCATTTTAGAAAGATACTGGTGAATGTCGCCTAAGACAAGGTTTTATGCATCTGAGTATCAATAGGTCTCCCATCTCCTTCCTCTGGGGTTCACTATGCTATTAACCTATGATCTAAAATAGTAAATATACCATTGGGAGATTAACAGAAAGAACTACTCTAAATTGTAGAGTTATTGCTCAAAAAAGAGTAGGTAAAATCTGAGTTAAAGAATACGTAGAAGTCCTCTGAGCTTCCATGAAGCAATAAAGGGAGTAGGTAAATGCTCAGACTGTTTTCTTAAAGTTTCCTATCGCCTTAAGTCAAGAGCGTTTCTGACAATTCATTATATACCAGTGTCACATCAGAAAATATGTTACATGGACATATCTCCTTCCCACACCACCTCACCCACCCACTAATTTTGTAGTTCTAAAAAGACAATTTCTTTTTTCCCATTACTTTGTGTAAATATCTCAGTGACTCATTTTTATTCAGTGCTATCATGTTTAAAATGTAGACCAGAACTATCCATTTAGCCTAAGCACACTGTGCAAAGTAACAAAGCTAGAGATACAGATAAATTAAACAATACAGGATACAGCCAATGCAATAGTTATGTTCATATGATCATGGTTACAAAATACATTCCTTAAGTACTTTAAGCAATCATGACTTACTTTATATATATATATATAAAATTATAATTTAAAAAAATTATCTGTTTTATTTTCTTCCTAGATGACATATTTTTGCTTTCTTGCAGTTACTTCATATGTTTCTTGTTTTCTTATTCTGTCAGCCCTTAGCAATATCTCATAGATACAAATAGCACCTTCTTGACACTGCATATCATTAGCTAAAAATGCTAGTGGCCCTATTCTGTTGGTTTCATTCCCTGCTCCTCCTCCTCCTTTTCTAGAAGGCAAACAGTCTAGAAAGTAAATATGCTTCTTCCCTAGAGCCTAAGGACCTAGAAACCCTTTTCCTTCCACAGACTCACTGTCTCATTTCTAAATCACTGCTGCACTGAATGTCACACAACATTTCCATTATGGAATCAATCCTTCAGTCAATTATTTAATTAAAGGAAGATTTACCAAATAATACCACTTTCTCCTCTAGTAAAAATATGAGAGCAATATGATAGCAAAATATTTATTCCTTTATTATTAATTATTTTTTAAAACACTTGTGGGAAAACTTCAGATGGGTGAAAGATCACCTTGGGAATATATTATATCAAACATGACCAGCAAGGACTTTTCGTTTAGGAAGAGTAATGGTTTAATGTTTAATTAATCCAATCCATTTCTGCATTTATGGGAAGGCGGAGAAGAAAAGTCTGCTTTATAATGTGGAAAATTAAATATTAAAAACTTTGTGCCTATTTGACTTTACATTTTCTTGTTATGAATGGGTATTTTCACTTTATTTCACTTTCTTCAAACTACAAGAGACAGAAGCAATTACTGCAGCTCTGATGAACAAAGGTATTCTCAATGTACCACTGATACTGCCTTGCCAATCCGAAAACAAAACAAAACAAATTTAAAAACCATTTAAAGTATTAATGGAACCTTTAAAACTCCCATTGAAAGTGACGCAGGTTACTCAAGATTAGAGACGACCAGGGAGAACTTCAGAAAAGCTGAACAAAGTTATGCATTTAAGAAACTCAAGAGATAAAATTCAGAGTCGACAAGAGGATGGACATTGGACGAAATAATATGAATTTCCCATATGTACAAATGGGTTCTAAATTAAGTGCACCTATTCAAAGAAAAAGATGTGGAAAGTATTTTGGACAGTTCAGTAAAACCATTTGTTTCACATACAACAGTAGTCAAAAAGCCCAACAATGTTATTAAGGGCTGAAGAATTCAGAGTACTAAAAGAGACAACAGTAATGAAAATAAAGCCTTTAAATACAGTGACTTTAAACACAGTGACCTTAAATACTCTATGTTCTTGCCTTGTCTCACAAAGCAGAATTAAAAAAAAAAACAACAAAAAGTCCATCTAGAGGAAAGCAGCAAAATAATGAAGACGGTTAAAAATATGACAGCTCCTACATTGGGAGAAAGGGCAGAGGAGAAGGTATAAAAGGCCTCTCTGAGCCACTCACCTAGCAGCCATTTCTGCTTCCTTTCCACTTCTGAATGGCATGTCTGATAAGTGCCGTAGTATTCCACTGCTGTGAGAGCCACAACTCACTGCTGCTCCAGCACAGAGCCCCCTCTGAGCCCAGTCCCCACATAGTTCACAGCTCTGTGATGCCTGTGGTTGCATCCCCCCATGCTGTGCCTGTAGCCCAGGAAAAGCTGCCTTGCACTAGGAAGAGATGAGATGCTGGGGGGCACCCACTTTCAACCCCCTACTCACCACATGGACACTGTGCAGCAGGGCAGGCCCAAGGCCAGGTGCTAAATGTATTTATGGTTTAGTACGTACTACTAGAAGAAGTAGCAACAATGAAATCTTTTTTGTGCTGGGTAGAAAACTAAAAGGAAATTTCTTCCACATTTTATCCTCTAGCACAATATGGTGCCCTCTCTCCTTTGTGCCATCCTTCCTCCAATTCATCCTCTCTCATGTATCTGCTTTTGACTCAGTTATCCTTCCTTTTCCATCTCTCTTTGTTCACTCCTTATTTCCTATGTCTCTCGTCTTCACAGAGGTCTTGGAGGTTAAACAGAGCCTAAACTGAATACAGTTTTAAGCATCTCATGGTAAATCATGTCTCCCTTCCACTGCTGAGTGTCCGATCGTTATCTCAAGAGATGCAGCCCAGTGGGCTGCCAGAAGCTGGCTGTGCACCGGTTGTGCCTGATGCTCTGAATCTTAGTTGTGCAACACACGTTCAGATCCCAGTCTGGCAACAAGATTAAAATCCACTGTTCTATCTCATCTGCTAGTGGCCACTTCCTTACTGCCTGGTTTTGAGGAGGGAATGCCCTGATGTGCAATCTTCTTGCTCTGTACAGAAAAATTGTCATAGCTGTACTGAATTTTAACATTGATTTAGTTAAAATTTGCATGGAAAATCTTGACCATGGGATCTACTCTAGATCACATTAAAATTCACATTAAAATGTCATGTAGCCTTATTAAGAAAATGTTAGCTGCTGCATTTAGCTTTTCATTTCTTCATTTGAATTAAACCAGAGTATCCATGTCACTGTTACATTCTGCACTCCTCCCTCTTGTAACTCAAATAATGCTGCAGTATCAATGTACTTCCTCTCTCCTTGCGACCACTTAAACCTTGGACTACTTCTCCCCTGATACTCCCAGAGGTCCACACACACTCCTCCAGGGTTTGAGAAGAAATTCTGGTGATTGCTCTTTACCTTTATTGTTTAATGCAAATTTTCTTCCTTCTTCTGTGCTGGTTTTTATTTTCCCTCTCTTTCAGTGGTTAATAAAGCAAGAACAGGAGTCAAAGTCTGCCACCCAAGTGTTTTTGCCATAAACCCCATTCATTTCTAGCTACTTTGCATTCAGTTTAGTGTTGCTGATGTTACACTATGCTTCTCTAATGAACTATGATGCCTGTATGTAAATGTCAGAGGGCACAAACCTCTGTAAATACACAACACTAATAACAGTCCAGCCAGAACAGGCACCGAGACAACTTTCTTTTTATATTATTGCCTGTAAGTGGGACCTTACATAGACAGCCCTGACAGGTAGCCTGGAGGACTGAATTTCTAATTGTAACTTTGCTATTGGTTTGTTCAGTGAAGTTAGAAGAGCTGTGTCCTCTTCCCATCTGTAAAACATGGTTAGTCAAGGTTACCTCCTCTAAAAAGCTTTTTAATCCACTCAAACAAATGACAAAGAATTAAGTATTTATTATTTTTTAATCGTGGAGAGGTTTTAAATAAACCATTCTTAAAGAGACAGCCCCAAGTTTATACTTGCGCTCTGCTGATCAACTGCTATTTTATAGGCATGTATAGCCAGTATTTTCTGTAAATACACTGGCTTGTGTGTCTCTCAGGTGTTCTGGCTAAGAAGCTAGATCCTTTGTTGTGACCCAGGAGAAGATTTGTGACCATAAAGCCCCTTAACTTTTCTCCAGAAAAGACATCATTGTAGAAAGGCTAACTCAGTATGAAATTTTAAAAAGAGGGTTGTCTGGTAAGGAATTTATTATTACAGAAATCTTGAAAGAAATTAAAGGTTTCACATCCAAACCAGATATTGTGGCAAATAAACTGAGGATCAGAAACAGACAAAAACTTGGCCTCCCTTCTAATGAAAGTCCATTATGGATGCCTATAGACCGTGACTGCTTTTTGTAGTAACTTTATTAATTAGGACCCTCAGGAAATTCAAAAGTAAAGAAGAGAGCGAGAGGGAATGTTTGCCAGAATTGCTGCAGCATGTGTCAAACCCCTTCACTTTTAAGATGTGTACACAAACCAGTAACATTTTATCTATTCCAGCACAACTGAGCTCAGTGGGAAAATTCCACTGAGTTCATTTCACATATCAGTTTACACTTAATGGTAAAGTAGTTAGGTGTCTTGTCTAATTGAATTGGTTTTATTACAGGTTCTGGTTTGTCTAAACAGCATGGCATTCAGTACACTAATGATGCCATACAGGTGTAGCTCAAACAAGTTAATTATGTTATTCTTGTCATACAAGTTATGAAAAAATGAAAATAATATCATACTTTTTAAATTTCTCCTATTTTCCAGCTTCCAGAGAAGATTAGGGTCTTCAAGACACTACCTCTAACAAGTGTGAAGAGCAACACCTTGCATGCTCCCTAGGTTTTGGTTGGGGCTCTTTGTTTGTTTGGTTGGTTTTTTTTCTCTTAGAAAAAGTCTAAAATGTTAAAAGAAAAAAAAAAAAAAAAACCCACAAAAAAACACAAAACAAAAAACACTCGGGCAGGGGCTATGCCATTCTTGATTTATATCTGCCCAAAACTGATAGCTCAGTGATTACAGAATCCATTTTTAGAGCAAGTAATTCAGGAAGGTTTTTTTTAAAAAAACATAAATATGCATTTCTGATCTGAAAAATTCAATCTGTTGTGACAAGAGCCAAAGGCAGCCAGACCTTTGAAGTACACCCTTTGCTTATACTGAAATGGTACTCCCTTTCTGTATAAGGAGTATCCAAAAATCTCCAACAGGTTCTTAATCATTAAAGCAAGTTTGTATTTGAACTAACACTAGACCAAATATTTTGTAACCAAGAAAACTCAGAATCCGATAAGTAAAACAACAGAAATAAAATGAGATTATAAAGAATGTTTCCTTCAGTGTACCCCAAATCACATATTTGAAAGCAATTCCTTCTCTCTAGTCTTGGTTTCAGACTAAAGCACTCAATCTGTGTTGCAGCACACTCTGTGCAGTACCCTCTAGGTGCCTCAGAATTTTATTTCCATGACTGCTGCACTTCTGCAGTACATCTGCTCCCTGCACTTTTCACCAGATCCCTGCCCTCTGTCCAGGCTACAGGCACCTGCTTAGCTGCCACACGCTCTCCACCCTCTGCTCTGGGATCTCCCTTACACAAGAAAATAAAGCTACCTCCCTTCTACCTAGTCATTCCCTTGTTAGAGGAACAAAGAAATGAAAATAAATGTCATCCATCACACAAGTACACTCAGGAACCAGGACTGTTCTCTGTTCTTCTCAAAAAACATCAATGCAGGCAAAAGAGCTTCATGACGATAATTGGGAGAACCACACTGGAACATACATCACTGTCTGTATCTGGTGCTATTTCGTATGCTCTGTGCTAGGATCTGAAAGGGTGACATTCCAGTGGACAAATGGTGTTTCAAAATAATACTAATTTATTCTGCAGCCTTGCACAATCTGCACTGAGAGCTAGTGGCAACAGATTGAATGGTACTACAGATCTCTCCAGCACAGACTCTTCTCCTACAAATGCAGAATTAAGTATTCATGAAGAGATTTCAAAGGTCTAAAATGACTGTAGAGCTTTCAAGATGCGACACTCTGAACTAAGACACTGTCAAATAGCAAGTCATAACTGTAAAGGCAAAATTTATTTCCTGAATATAACAGAAACATAAGAATAAATGATTGGCACTAAACAGAACAGTTCTTTCCCCTTCCAGCCTTTCTTTTTTTTTTTTTTTTAATCTGAGTTTACAACAAAATGGCTGCTAGTTACACTTTTCTGATCAAGAGATTACAGGATTTAAAAAAAAAAAAGTTTTTGAAGCTCAGACTAATCCTTCATAATTTTTTTTTTAGAATTGAGACCGATTTTTACTATATACTTCTTTTATCACTGTCAATGATTGCAAACACCCTAGAAATAAAAAAAAAAACCCAAAACCTATCCTAAAAAAAAAAAATTGTGCTTTACTCAACTCACATTCATGAAATTCCACTAAAAGTTTCCTTAAGCAGAGCAATATGGAAATGATCTGACTGAGGTAACCTAAAACACTCCAGCACAGCTGGACACTTCCCATAAAGCACACCTGAAGAACCAGGCTGAACTCACAGTTACGTATATTCATTGGAGTAGCACTAATATGTGTTCTTGTACAGGAATAAAACAGATGGAGACTCAATGTGGCAATTCTGAGAAAGTCACAAACCATCTTTGCTTAAATTCCTCCATGTCAGGAATAATAAAGTCCAAGAGACAGATGGCCTGGACCAAGCAAATGGCACTGTCAGTCCAGCTCTACAGTAGTCTTCACTACAAAGGATGATGTTGGAATATAAAGCTGAATTTGTAGTTTTGCTGGACACACTGGACCTTGAGCAACCTGGTCTAGTGGGAGGTGTTCCTGCCGTGACAGGGGGATTTCAACTAGCTGATCTTTAATGTCCCATCCAACCAAAACCATTCTGTGATACTATGACACTCAAGGAGTACTCTCTGCAGTGAGTACTCAATGAAGATACCATTTGCTCATGTGTGACTGCACCCTGTTGTATGGACCGTGTATTCTGTGCGTACCCTGTGGAGGTGCAGACCCACACATGCAGGTCACACATTGACTTCAGATATTGCTGTGCCTGATGTTTCATTACTTTGCATGTAAAATCAAAGTACCCACATTAAAAACACCCTTGCTAAAAATCCTTCTACCATAAGCTTACATGTGACTTCCCTGAATAAAGGAATGGAGGCTAGTGTTTTAAGTGAATCAAATTACAGGACACTGTTCCAATCTGAGGGATCGCTGGGAGACAAAAAGTGAGTTTGACTTCAGTTTTGCTTATTATCTGGAGAGGGAAAAAGGACAGGAGCATTTATTTGTTTCTTTGGCTGGAAGCATATTTTAGTACACATAAGGCAGGAAATGCATTGACGTATTTATTTCCCAAGGGAAGTGACAAATCAGTATACACCAGGAGAAGCTTTGTCACTTCTCCTAGAACAATCCCCTCTGTTGCTCTTGGTGACTGCACATGCTCTACCAACAATTTTATTTTAATTTTTTTTTATTATGTTTTCCATTAGATTGCCAACATCACAGATAAAGCACTCCATGAACAGAGCCAACATATACAGACTCAGGAACTTGAGAGAGTTCTGGTTTCTTAGCTCAACATCGAGAAAAATCAAAGCTGCTTTTTCATTTTTTTCTCCTCCTGGCATCCTCAGCATCTCTTTATCATTCACAGTAATATAGTGTATGGAATATTTTTCAGCCACAGATTTACAAATATGTGTTGGAAACAAAGTCATCTTAGTGTATTAAATTATCAAACCTTTTTCTTATATACCTGCTTATATATCCCATGTTGCTGTGCTGTACGAGATTAACACAGTGGCTATGGATGTGCCACTTTGCTTATATAAATAAAAAACCCCTTTCAAAATTAGGAACTCAAATTTTTTCTATAAAGCCAAAGCTTCCAAAGAAATTTTTTAAACATGAGAGGTGATTATCTCTATGTAGGTATTTAGGTAATTAAATTTATTTTTCATTGCTTGCAAATTTGTATTAAACTATTATTCTCTAATTTGATACCTATATATATCCTACTGTTCATTTTTTAGTTCTAGTTTATTTAAAGCACATAATGCCCTAATTGTATAGAATGCCTTAAATACTACACTGAGAGCCACAGGCTCTGCCCTGAGAATATGTCCTTTCCACTCCAAGGCAAAAGAGAGAACGTCATGTCAGTCTTCTTAACTGTTTTACTGTTTTCATCTTATGCATTTAATGTAGGTAAAATTCTGTATTGTGTGGGGTTTGGTGGTGGTGATGGGAGGGTGGTTTAATGGGATTTTTTTGAGTTGTTTCCATAGTGTGTGTGCTGGCACCTCAATGGAAAAGTTTTGCCTCAAAAAGTTGGTACATGAAGTGGCTGATGAAATAGAATGAACCAAATTAGATCAATGGGTCAAATTCATATTGAAACTAATAGAGCACAATTCAATTGCTTTCAATAAAATTCAATGAAATTCAGGATTATAGCAAAGCACCATAATATAAAGAGATTTTATGTGATATACCATATCTGGCAACCATGGAACTGACAGAATAAATGACAAAATCTGTCTCTACAAAGCGTGTCTTCCTCAGTGAGCTGCTGCATTGATTATAAAAGCTGCTAGAACTTGTAACTTGTTCCATGCAAGTAACATACATGCAAGCAGCTGATATCTGAGCAATTTACTTGAACTAGGTCTCTTATAGCTGCATTTCAGCTAATAATGAAAATGCAGAAGTTGTTTGACACAGCAGAAAGCTCCCTTAGCTGGAGAAACCCTGTTGGATCCCACTGTTCACAGTATTTGATCTTAAAATACTAGAGGGCTGCACACCTTGAAATGTCTGTGCATTTCCATCCTGTTATGCAAGCTGGCTTTCATAGCCTCTGATGTCTAAAGAGATTTCAAATTTTGCTTTTCTGTAATGTTGCCCTCCCCCAGCTCCCATTCAGCAGTGGTAGAGGTACCATTACTGCAACTCTCTGCACTTAAGTTGTACATGCAATGGGACAGTAAACAGTCTTTTTTTTTTTCCTAGAATTTTCTTCCTTTTAAAATAAGCATATTATGTAACACTATCCTTATTTCAGGCTCACTTCTGAAACCATGTAAGTTAAAAAAAAGAAGACTCATACAATGTGAATAAACAATATCTGCACAGGAGAATTCAATTTCTGTTTCATATATGAGACTGATTGAACTAAATGAAGCTTCATGCTGTAGCAACAGATTATTTGTTGTGATAAATTGCCCTTTGTCTCACCTTTGTTGGAACAGAAGTAAGAATTAAATGAGTAAAGGACTGAAAATATGCCTCCCTCTCTTTTTCTCTTCTCAGTAAAAGGAAGGAATGGTCAGGCCAAGGAGAATTGCACATTTCAAATTTGCTTTGGATCAGCTTTCAGGATTTATCATATTTTGTAGCCTCTTCTCTGCTCTTTGGCTCTTAGTCATTAGAATGCATGAGCATTTTGAGGCAAGAAGGCCATGCGGCCTGTAAATAAAATATACATGCTCCCTAGTTGCAGGGAAGAGTTTGAAAATATCACCCAGGTGGACTCAAAATGTTCTAAAACCAAAGGCAAACAAAATAAATATGAACTTGTTTATTTTTATACACTGAATGCTCTCTGAGAAGTCTGGAGTGCTTGAGGTTGTCACTGCTTGTTTTTCTTGCCAGCAGACTACTGAATTGTGATCTCTGCTTTGCCTGAGGAAGGTAAAGACAAAGTCACGGAGTCTGTCTGCAGTGGGTCACCTTGAAAGGAGCAACCCTTAAAGAAACTAGCCCTCTCTAGAAGATGTTTTCTGAGAAGGGGAAAAAAAAACCAAAATGGCTTAAGATTCAGGAACACTAAGCAATAATATATTTGAGAAGACAAGCATATAAAGCAGGTATTTTATCAGTAAAGCAATATATACAATCAGTTAAATATGAGAAGTCATGCAGTTACACTGCTATTGACCTGGGGGAAGAAAGGCTCCAGCAGTTTAACTTATTTGTACCAAAGTGAAGCAAGTTAGTTACGCACACTTACTAAAACTGGCCCAAGAAAACAGCTTAGAAGGAGAGAGGTGGGGGAAATAACAACTTTACAGCACTGAAACATTCAGTAATCCATGAAGGAAAGGTGCAAATGAATGCTACAAAAACTTCCTTATAAAACCAAGGGATTGGCCAATTGCTTTTAGTTTTGGTGTTACCTAAACAGTATCCATTCATGATAAATTTCAAATTTAGTTTCAATATTCATATTTGTTAAAAACATTTTAAGAAGTTCACAATCAAAACTAACAACTACCAAAATCTTAAAATTCTGCTGATCTGAAAGGATGGGTTTTTTTCATTTTCCTTACCAGGTATTTTCAAATGGTATTCAAAAATAAAGGATGCATTTAGTGCAAGTTCTATGTATTTTACCTCCATGGGAATTCATAAACGCTTTACAAAGTAGTTCTGAGAAACTTCTGTCTTTGTCTCTCAATTTTATTGTCAGCCAGCACTTATCTGCCCCAATAAAAAGAAGTGGAGTGATTTTAAGAATTTAGCTTCTGAAATGGGACTTAAACAACATACAATCAGCAAGGCTTCCAAACTTTACAGGCACATACAGTTAAAAAAATGAAAAGAACAACTGTCAGTCTCCTTCATTTAAAGAGCATGAGATGTTCATCTGGTTACTCTGACCAATTCATAAACAATGAATGTAATAAGCTCAGTCTCTTTCCCCCAGCATTTACATCTATCCTCTAGTGACTTGATGAGGAGATAAGAACTCGGGAAGCAAAGTTATTATGCTCTTATTAACTAAAAACCTGTCCTCGGCAGTTAAAAATATGTCACAAATTAAGAATAATTAACCTTCTATCCATCCACTATGTTTCTGACAGGCAGGACTGAGTTAATGTTACCTTATGGGTTTAGACAAAGCAAATTAATTTTGATGACAGATATTTACATTGCTTTTAGGCGCCCCTAATTTTCTCCCTTGCCTTTCAGATGGGGACCACAATAACCCCACCTGTTCCAAACCTCATCTTTCAAACAAGGATGTTTAATGCATCACTACATATCTAGATTTTAAGAAGAACTTTATTCTGCTCATTATTTTTTCACAGCAGACCTCTAACATTCTCCTTCCCTTTCCTCTTTTGCCTCAGCAGAAGGACAGTGGACAACACACAGCTGAGAGTTTACAGTGGAAGAATTACAATACTGAATATTCAAAACCTAGTCCTCCACCTTTTTGTTCATAGATATTTACAGAGGGAGTGAGTGGAGCAATTATACATCCCTAAAAATACCTGAACCTTTTTTCATTACCTGTCCTTTTTTTTTCATCATTTTTATACATGTAGGCCACATGGGTCCTCCAGAGAATTCCTCTTTCCTTTGCCAGCATGCATTCATCCCTCAACCATTTCTGTCCTGAACACAAAGACGTACATATAAAATCACATGAAGACAATCATGTACTGCTTCGAAGAAAAGGTGCAAGAGACTTTTCAGTCTTCCTTCACTCCAGTCACACAGAGACTGAAAACAGAGTAATTCAAGTATTTTTAAGGAGTTAAAGTTCCTAGGATCACTGCTTCTGTGGGAATTCTGTGAATGACACAGGTGTAAACTCCTGAGAAGAGAGTCCAAACCTATTCAAACACACCTTGAAAACTGTTATCCACGGAGTAATTTCCACCAAAGAGAATATCAGTATTCAGACTCTCAGATTCTTATCTTTATTGAAAAAAAACAAAGACCTTAAACAAAATGTACTGGATAAAGAACCTATTGCACCAGTAACCATTATACTGACCAAAAGAATGGCTTAGCAATGATACTCAAGGTACCTTCAGAACCAGGATTCATACAAATTCCATTATGAATTCTGCTAATTTACTTACATTCTGACAGAACTAAGGATTTTCCAAAACTGGAAGAAAGCAATAAACAACACAAATAGTAAATCACAGAGAGCTTCATTTTCTGATGTATAATGTAATGGGAAAACCAACAACTAACAGCTGACCTCTGCTTCCTCTATTTCTGTACTATGATCATTGAGGTGAAACTCTCAGACATATTCCTTTAATTTTTCAAAAGAAAGAAAATGAATAAAATACCCTTTCAGTGATCCTGGTATTTAAATAAATGACATTTATAATAGGAATGCACTTTTGCCTCCACTTTAGAACCCTTTTTTCTCCTTTCTGAGCAGCAGTTGCCTATGACAAGGAATGACAGACCATTTCCATTTCTATCTCTGATTCCTGTATCCAGGTCATACTGTCACAAATAGAGGGAGAGTGAAAGGGCAGCTCATTCTGGCACAAAGGTCTTATCTGCAGTAGCCAGCAAGCTGACAGACTGGCACCCAGGGATGAGCATCCAGCCCCACCTTGCCCACATGCAAGCATCCTATAGCAAAGCAATTCCATTAATAGCTGAGTTTTTTGTTTCTGTACTCAGCTGTATTTAGTGAGGACAGAAACCACGATTCTTTCTGCTGTTCCAGCATTTGCTACTAGTCAATTATGAATAAATTTGTCTGATCCTTAGGGACAATGTAGGAAGGCACCAGAGGACCATCAGCATTTGGGTGGCTTTGCAAATGCTCTTCCCAGTGTGTGGGAAAGTTCTGACCCAGGAGAAGGGAACCCTCAGCAAACCATCCCTCACCTTTAGGCTAGACCTACCAATCTGAAGGTGTTTATTTAAAGAGAAGTGACAGGCAGATAAAGCTAACTTTGAAATGAATCGTGCAATGTATGCATATTTGTGAATTTATTTTGTAGCTTTTTACAATTTCAGTGAACTCTTGAAACTAGCTTAGAAGTTTTATAAATTAATACAGTCTTTGGACTAGTTTCAGTTTGAGGATATTGGCATGTCTATAAAAAATTCTTAAAACAAACCATTCAGTTCCTCAGCATTATGATCCTATACATCTAGGATCAGCTATTGTGAGTGGCAGTGGCCGTCTAAGAATATCTGCATGTTTATTGTTCCCCCTGAGGCAACAAGCATTGTGTGAAAGGAAAGCTCTGTGTCTTGACTATCCCTTGAGAACTATAATTACTGTTGCAGAGGAATATACCATACTGACTCTCAAGTAATTGAAACAGACTGACATGCAAATGCTTTCTGTGTCCATTGCTCTGGGACCAGATCCTCTGAAAGTTAAAATGCATAGGCAAGGGGCCAATCTAGCCTCAGAGTTAGAGGATTGGACATACCATCATCAATAGAATTATAGCTTTTTATATTGTTCCTGATTTTGGCCCAATGCCTTCAAACAGAACCAAAATAAGAGCTGAATAAAACTAATCGCTGCATTTCCAACACTGTCAATTCTAAATAATAACCACAGCTTTTGGCATACTAGCTAAATGCTTTTTCTAACTAAATTTAGTTACAATCTGTAACTAAACAGACCATATCTCCTGATAGAAATGAAGTCCATAGACTTCACAGAGAATCCGGGCTGAGGACATGACTCACAGAAATACACAGGAAAAGATCAATAGAAGAATTAAAGAATCTAATACTTGAAATTTTACACCAGCTTCATAATAAATCTCCTTGAGATTGTTAGGAAAATAGCTCTAGTCACAAAGAGCCATACCTAAAAAACAAAGAGATTTAAGGGAAATGTCAAAGTACAAAATATATATGTGAAGATAATAATGTGAACTACAAGATTACTTTAGATTAAGTTGTCATCACAATGTAAATTAATTAGGAGCATCTACATTTGTGGTTCACAGAATTTTTTTCTGTAGGCAACTAGGATAAATTAGTGGTCACATCTAAAACCAAAGCGGCCCTATAATTTATTGTAATGGATTACAATTTTACCCTCGGTTCAGGTTAAATTATTTTTGTACTCTGAGTTCCATGAGAGACAAAATATTTTTGACAAATCAACTTTCATTTTCTGAGTCAACATTCTCAAAGAAAATTGCCAATAGAGTCAGAGGTTGTTCCATTCTACTTTTCCCAGTTTTGTATTTTAAAAGGCAAGGCATGGGTTGTTGGTTTGCCATTTGTTGGTTCGCACAGACAATGATAAGGAATTTTACTAATTATCAGCTAAGGAAGTAATAGTTTAAGAATTGTAATTATGATGGAGCACTTTAGGTAATTTAACAGCTAGAAATGCGCTGTCACCCTTAGTAAGAACAGTCCCTAGTATTTTGTAAGGCAAATTAATCTTATATATGGGTACCATCAGAAATATCATCATCAACTTTATGAATGACTTCAACATAAACTCAACAGATTTCTTCAACATGCTAGCAAGAAAATGCCCTAGCACATATGCAGATATTAATCTCCTCTGAATGTGAACAATATAGCTGCATTTTCTAATCAGAAGACATCATACTTGGGATGATGTCCTCTGTAACTGAACATGCAGCAATGGAAAAAAAAATATTCATGGATGTAGCATAACCATATCAGTAGCTAATCTGCATGCTTTAAAAGACATCAGAGTTGTGGGGGAAATGTAAATCATTGTAAAATTGGAATGTAATATGGTCTCAATGTAAAATGTTCCAAGATGTCAAAGGAGTTAACATTTTGGTTTTTTTTTTTTTAATTAGGATTTGCAGAATAATGCAGAGATGTGGGTTCCCTTACTTCTCTACTGTTCCAGTTTTGAGGTTCTTAAAAGGAGATCTTTCTCCATTTGAAAAAAAAATAAAACAAGAGTAGCTAAAAGTAATGTCAGTACAACTAATATCAGCCGTATCACCAAGAATTTTAAAAAGCTGTTTAATACATCAACTGATATTGTCAAAATGGAACATCAAGACACAAAAGAAAACATTATACACCTTGCTTTGAAATGCTCAATTAGTTTTTTTTCCTCTGATAAAAAAGTAAAAATAATTAAAAATAAGACAAATATAAAAACTTAAAACTGTGAGCAGAAAAGATAGATAATAGGCCAGGTCAACATGAGAAACAGCTATTTGAGCTTAACTGGGTTAGAATAAACCAAGAAAACTGATCTAAGGATCTTGAAGGACTATACTGAGAACAAGAATTAAGAATGAGACGCTGTCAAAGGACAGCAGTAGGTATGAGAGATAAGAGGACCACACAGGAAACTGCTTACTTGGAACCCCCAAACTCTCCTAATCATTTCTCTCTGCACCACAAATGTCCAAACTCTTTTGCCTCCCAAACTCTAGTGTGTTTTCTCTGTTCCATGACTTAATTCAATGTTAAAGTCACTCACAAAGTCTGACTGATTAATAGCAATATTTTTCAGACCGGTACAGAGAATAAATTATTTCTTAAAAGTCAGCCTAATAGATCCTTCTTTGTTAAGTCTCTGATCATTAAGGTCTGTTCATGTTAAAGATTGTTATCTTGTGTATGGCAGGAAACACAGGATTATATTTTGTACACAACTAGAGAGTCTTAATTTGGAATTTTGTTAAATATTTAGTATTATTTACTGGATTTCAGTACTTCCAACATTTATTGTACCAGTCACATATTTTGACAATGATAAAACACAGCTATATTCTGATACATTTAAAGTGCTCTCTAGGCATACAATAGATTGAAGAGTGGCAGAACAGAATATACTAGAAATGAAAAGACAAAATACTTGAGCATCATTTTATCATGCTAGCAAACTTCACTACTGTCATGAAGACAGGAAGAGCAAAGGTTTTATAATGAAACCTTGAATGGCTTAATGACAGCACTTCTCAACTCCTCATCTCTTCATATGAGGTTTGAAAAGCAAACTGACCAATCAGGCCTTCAGAGAAAAATCGACAACTGGTCCTTTTGAGAAAAAAATGTTTCATACTGTTCCAAAATGAGTCAGACCCAGTTTTAGTAAAACTGTGTCTGGTATTCTATTCGCTGGTGACCTTCTTTCAGATGAACACCTGCTCTTCTCTTCCATATTCTGTCTTTTCAAGAGATACCTGAAAAGTCTATGATGTCAGCCTCTCACACAAGCTTTTCTACTTTTGATTGCCCTTTGCAGCTTGCTCTTAATACTTTGTAATTTAAGGTACTTCATGAGTAGAAGCATTGGAGGGGGTGTGTGGGAAATCTCACACATACAACCAATATTTCCCAGGACACAATGTTTTTATATCTACTTCTTACTGCAGAATGGTCCCAATAGCATTATCTGCCAGAAATAGACCTCTTAATTAAAGAGGAATGATAAGGTTCAAACCCAAGCACAGGCTAGTTTCAGTTTCAGTTCTATTTCACATCCTTCCTAGAAATGCTGACTCTCCCCACTCCTGCAGTGTTTTTCATTCACATTAAGTCTCTAATTTTAGCTTTCATTTTCACCTGGTTTGTTTCTTCAAGTGGAAGAGGAATCTGCATGTTAGTTAGCATAGCTATATCCTTTACACTTCTATTTGCGCAAGGGTAATTTCTACTGCACGTAAAGTGTTATACGACTAATTCTCACATTAGCATAAGACAATAATTTATTTTCCTTGAGTTTTAAAAAGTCTTCTAATAGATAAATTCAGATGGATGTTGAACACAGACCTCCCATTTCATACTGTGAAAAGAGACCAGCACGATAAAGCAAGCTCTAAACCTCCAAAAATGTCACCAGTTAGCATCCCTGTCTCAGAGAATCACAGAATGGTTGAAGTTGGAAGGGACATTTGGAGGTCTTTTAGTCCAACCCCCATACTCAAGCAGGGACACCTAGAGCTAGCTGGTTGTCCAGGACCATATCCAGACAGCTTTTGAGGTTTGCCAAGGACGAACACTCCACAACCTTCTTGGGCAACAGGTGCCTGTGGTCAGTCACCCTCACAGTGAAAAAGTGTTTCCTCATGTTCAGGACATTTAAAAGTTAACCAACTTTCTTGGGCTCCTTTACCCTCCACAGTCCTAGCCCATGGGATTCCTGCAAGCAGATCTTTGAAGAGTTCAAAGTTAGCCCTGCGGAAGTCCAGGGTTGTAATCCTACTTACTGCTTTACTTCCCCCTTGTATAATACTAAGCTCTACCATATCATGATCACTATAGCCTAGGCTGTTCCCGACCCTAATGTCCCCAACCAGTCCTTCCTAGTTAATACAAGGTCCAGCAGTGCACCTCTCCTTGTTGGTTCCTCCACTACCTGCATCAGGAACTTTTTTTCTTTTTTTTTTCTTTTTTCTTTTTTTTTTTTTTTAATGTTCTTTTTCTTTGTAGTGTCATTTTTTAACAGTATGAGTAAGCAGACTCTCCAACGATAGGCACTGGGTTTCGCTAAGGTACATTGACACCAAAGAATTCCTCACAGTGTATTGTTTTGGACAGCTTGGAAGCAGCTCACACAAGTTAGGAGTGAAGTCCTAAAACTAATCTTCCTTCTATTTCACTTGAAATATCTGCTAAGTTACAATTTTATTATGAAACATTTAGCAGTCTTTATTTTCCCATTTCTAAGGCTGTATTTAACTATAAATATTTTTTTGTGTTACTTTTGAGTAGTTTTCCTTTCCATGCCCATTACAAATACAAACATACATATGTTTCCCTCTTACTCTTCCCTTCTATTAATATATCTTAGCAGAAAGATATATGTATATATAATATACATACACATGTGTATGTTTTCTAGAACATTGTGTATTGTATCCAGTAGCTTAACTGGTGTCAGTGGTGTCATCAACTAAGAATGTGCTCCCCTTTTCTCAGACATGATTTTATTCATTCAGTACCACTTTTGAATGTGCTAGGATTTAATTCCCTGAAAACAGACAAATTTAGAACCAGAACAAAACAGGAGCAGTGAGGAAGCATTCTTGTGTGTCCTTGCTTGCTCTCTCCTTCAGAATATCCTTGACCCAAAATAACCACTCCTAGGCAAGACATTGTAAAATAGTCTCAATGCTCATTCAGCTTTCCTTTTATTGTTTTTTTTAAGCTAATTAATGCACATAAATTTTTACCTACACAGCAGAAATTGAATTGATCCAATATTAAACTGATAATATATGTATAGCAGAGACAGCTAAAAAGAAATTTGTTTAAGAAATCTTTGCAAAACAGTTTTCTTTCCTAATTGATTTTGATGTATTTGGTTACACACTCTATTCATACTCTGTCATACTCACATTGAAATTCTAATTTGAATTAAGATCCTATGGGTTGTCTTCCAGCCGTCTGTAAATAATTAAAGGCAATGACAGATAGACTGAAGTAGTTGGTTTCCATGCCAAACCTTAAATGATTTTTGTTTTTAAGTATCCATCAACATGAGGAGCATGCGAAGCAACTATCAAGGGGTTGTTCATTCTTTGTTTGGTGGTCATGGTGATGATGGGAGATCATTAAAAAAAAAAAAGACAGAAGAAAGCAGCCATATACTAGTGAGAGATACACAGCTCAAAGGAAATAACAGATCAACACTTTTTCGAACCACTTAAAGGTGTTTGCTAATATGGTACAAATCTCTGGTGAAGTCAATCTGTAAATAGATTCTTTTGTGCTAGATTTGCATGCACAAGATGTTAATCAGTACAGAGGCTCAGACATTCATGTTCCTTGGAATTATAACAAAAAAAGCTCCCTGACATCTCTATAAATGGAAATACTCTGAAAGAATTGTAGAGAGTGCTTTGTCTCATTTTTATGTACAGAACATTACTTATAACATGTAAAAAATCAAAAATAAAAAGGAAAGCGTAAGTACTTAGCTAATTATATACTAATGCACAAACTATGTGGACATTGTTTTGTTACATTCCACCTACACAGAGGTAAAATTCAGTAGCTCAGGAGATGTGATATACTGCTTAAGTATTTGGATTACCAAGCAGTGTACTTTCTGTCAAAATGTTCCTGTTAAGCATCCATCAAGTATATGAATACTTCAGTGGACTCATAGTTACTGTAAAAAAAGGAAAGAGAATAAGGATTTCAGAAATTGCTTCCTTGACCACTCTTCATTTCTAGGAAAAGACACTTCTTATGCCATTTATCATCAGATTTATAAGCAAATCTTCTAGTAAGAACAGTTTCTATATCCCAGATGCCAAACTTCTATGTTGCTGTTTTTAACACACGCAGACATTAAACAGGCAGCTGAACTTATGTTTAGCTCTGACCCTCTCAACATGTTGAATTCCTAGTCTTGTTTTGTACATGAACAAATCAAAGACCTTGTGCATAGCTCTTATGAGATAACATTCATTCTTTGAGGTCTGTGCTTACCACATACATGCAACCATTTGGTTTTGGCAGTCCCTTTACTGTATCTGTCATTCTTATTCACAGTTTTTACTTCAGAAGAAGTCCATCCGTTCTCACTTGTGTAAGAATCAGTTTGCTTATGAAGTTACGGTGATTGTTATAGTTTTTACTTTTTTTTTTTTTTTTTTTTTTTTTTTTTTTTTTTTGTGGTTGGTTGGGTGGTTTTGTGTTCTTTTTGTTGA
>JANIJG010022482.1:0-11327 GCA_024611175.1 Megaceryle torquata
TGCTCAAGTCCCTTCATCATCCTCGTAGCCTCCGTTGGACTCTCTCCAGTAGATCCCTGTCTCTCTTAAACTGGGGAACCCAAAACTGGACAGAGTATTGCAGGTGTGGTCTCAGTAGGGCAGAGTAAAGGGGGAGGAGAACCTCCCTGGACCTGCTGGACACACTTTTCTCTGGACAGAATATTTTGCTGGACACAGTTTTTTCTCATTGGCTACTTGTCCACACTGCCCAGGAAAGAGTTGGAGGTGCTGATGTGTGAAGGCTTCAGCAGACTTCTGTGCGCTCTTGGAGAGAAAAGAAAGTATTACCAGATAACTTGCTTTTCCTCCAGTGTGAATACAGAACAAATTCTGAAATGAAGTTTCCGAGTTGATCATCACTGGTGTGTCTGGCCTGATTGGCAGGTGCTGAACATGGCAGAGATCCAGACGCGGCTTGCGTACGTGTGCTGCGTGCGGCAGCTGGAGATGGTGAAGAACAGCGACTACTGCGAGTACATCCGGCCGCCCATCGACCGATACGGCACCCTGGACTTTGGGAAGTTTGATGAAATCTGTGTAAGTGCCTCCTAGGGAAGGCAGGTCCCCTCTATTGCTGTTCAGCTGAGAGCTGCTGGTTCCTGGTGCTCATTAGTGCCTAAGGTGCCGGGGAGCGAGAGAGGTGTCTTGGCAGAGTGAGTAACTGATGCTAAATAATGCCCTGGGATGCTGCCATAGAAGCATAGAATGGCTTAGGCTGGAAGGGACCTTAGAGATCATCTAGTCCAACCTCCCTGCCATGGGCAGAGACGCCTCTCAACTAAATCCAGGTTGCTCAAGGCCTCAACCAGGCTGGCTGAATCCATCCCACCTCCAGGGAGGGGCATCCACAACCCCTCTGGGCAACCTGTTCCAGAGTCTCACCAGCCTGCTGCTGAAGAACTTTTTCTAAGATCCAATCTAAACCTATTTCCCCTCTTCCTATCGCTGGACACTCTTGTGAAGAGTCCCTCCCCAGCCTTCCCATAGGATCCCTTCAGGTACTGGGAGGCAGTTATAAGGTCCCCCTGGAGTCTTCTCCAGGCTGAACAGTCCCGTGTCCCTCAGCCTATCCTCACAGCAGAGATGCTTCAGCCCCTGGAACATCTTTGTGGCCTCCTCTGGACTCGTTCCAACAGATCTATGTCCCTCTTATGGTGGGGACACCAGAACTGGACACAGTATTGGAGGTGGGGTCTCACGAGAGCAAAGGGGGGGAATCACCTCTCTTGATCTGCTGGCCACACTCCTCTTGACTCATCCTAGGCTGCAGTTGGCAATCACAGCCCCTGTCAGGGCTGGGGGATTGGACTGGTGGCAGATACCGAGTTGGGAATCTTGATTCTCTAACGAGAATCGGTCACCTCGCTCTGTTTCGTGGCAGTTCATGCTCAGCTGCTCGGTAAAAACTCCTGGGTGTCTGAGCTGCTTTGGGTGGTTGGGGTTTGTCAAACGGTGCCGTTTCTCTCCCTTTATTATGTAGCTTGTTGTCACGGGAAAGATGGGGAGGAGTCTGGAGGGGAGGCCGTGAGTCCCTGACTGGAGGGTGACGTGCTGAAATTCCTGGCTCGCTTAACGTTTCAACACCTCTGTTAATAAACCACATTGCCCACGGTTCCTCTGCACCTGACAGCAGCTGGAGAGTGGCACCGGTGTCAATGGCAGGGCGTTGTCAAAGGGTAGTACCAGGATACGCGGCTCTGGGATTTAGTTTTGTTTGTCTGTGTATCAGAAACCAGCACGGGAAGAACTGACTCCAGATGTGCCAGATGTCTGAGACGTTGTCTCAGTGCCATCGTTCAGTGTTCACAGCAAAACTGCCTCTGCCCAGGTTGAGGAGCTGATAGCAGCTTGAGCCCGGTGTCTCTGCTCCAGGAAGTCAGGCCAGTCATGTCCAAGGTGGAAGTCCAGTCATGGACCTGTTGGAGAGGGGCCAGAGGAGGCCATGAAGATGATCTGAGGGCTGGAACCCCTCTGCTGGGAGGCCAGGCTGGGAGAGGTGTTCAGCCTGGAGAAGAGAAGGCTCAGAGAGACCTTCTTGCAGCCCTCCAGTATCTGAAGGGGGCTACAGGAAAGATGGAGAGGGACTGTTTACAAGGGCTTGTAGTGATGGGATGAGGGGTGGTGGCTTCAAACTGGCAGAGGGGAGATTTAGGTTAGAAATGAGGAAGAAGTTTTTCACTCTGAGGGTGGTGAGACACTGGAGCAGGTTGCCCAGGGAAGTTGTGGATGCTTCATCTCTGGAAGTGTTCCAGGCCAGGTTGGACGGGGCTCTGAGCAACCTGGGCTAGTGGGAGGAGTCCCTGCCCATGGCAGAGGTGGTGGAATGAGAGGTTCCATAAAAGTCCCTTCCAACCCAACCCCTTCTATGATTCTATGTAAGTTATTTCACTGCCTCTTTCTTTGCCAGCTTCAGCCATGCAGCATCTTCCATCTTCAGGTGTCTCTGCATAGCTTGGCTCCTCTCCTAGGCTGGAACCCCCCCCAACAATTTTTCTTTAAGTCCATCTCCTTTATAGATGTAGGGGGAACCTAGAATACCCATTCAGCTGAAGATTGATTTCTCTGATACTGTCTTATAAACACTAAACATACCAGTGGTACAATTAAGCCCTGCAGATTCTCATCTGAGAGAGTCCTTAGGACCAAAGAGCAGCTATTGCAAACCACCACCTGATTTACCCAGTGTAAATATTTTCTCGAGGATATTTGGTGTCTCACAGCTCCTGGGCAAACAGTGCTGCCTGCCAGCGGTGGATCTAAAACTTTACTGAGAAATAATATTCTTTGCTAGCTGGAGAGCCCTGGCTGTTTGAAAACTTTGATGAATGGGTCTGGTAGTTAATCACAGGAACACATAGTCAGGTGTCACATCATTGTTCTGTCTAATTTGGTGTCATTAAAGAGATTTAAAGACAACAGGCAAATTTTTCTCAGCAGAATGAAACTTGAGCAAAGTGCAGTTTCTCAAAGATGGCACTTTCTGTGAGCAAGTTCTTGGCACGAGCCACTGCAGGTACAGAGGGGCAGCATCCTCCTGGGTTTTCAGTCCCTGCAGAGTAGCTAAATAACTTTTGCCTACAGGGAAGCTTTAAACTGTGCTGACCTTAAAGGAAAGGGTGATCTGGCTGCTCCGTTGTCCTTAAGAGGCCTTGAAGTAGTGTTGGTTTTAATTTCAGCTGTGTACCTGGATTATACAGACCATAGAATTGGGCACTGTATGACCATTTGGCATGTTCCAAAGAACAGAAACCCCTCTTCGTGTCAAAACCTCTATCAGCCTAGAGCGGGAAGTCGTCTGCATGTCACTTCCGAAAGCTCAGGTTCTCACAGTTATTTTGGATCAGTCTGACCCAGCCAACCATAGATCTGTCAGGTCCCTTTTCCTCCTCAGTAATCACATCCACCCTGGGCTGAGGAGCTACGATCGATTACAAGGGATGAATTCCAGCCTGAGTGCCTCCCGTGCTTTGAACCCCAGTCCAAAATCCAGAGGAGAGACAATACCAGCCCAGCCAGGGCTGCTTCCAGCACTCGGAGCTGCTGCGCCAGCCTGAGGTTCAGTGAGAGAGCTGGAAATAGGATCCAGGGCTCCTGACACCTGTTGCTCTGTCCTTTCAGTTTGATTTTTTCAACACCATTTCCACTGTCTTGTTAGAAGGAGTAAAATTCTGAACAATTGGTTGATTTTTCCCAGTTGTTTCCCTGCTAAGGTCACAGTGCCATGTTATTATTGCAAGCACAGATTATTTTGTAGCTTTAAATTAGAGAAATGTGGAGTTTGTGGGTTTGGTGTTGTCCACATGCTATCATTTCTGCTCCGACAAAGTGACGCTCACGTGTTCAGTGCTGCCTGGCTTTGCTCCTTGCAAGAGATTTTTGGAACTGGGTGCTCTGTGGTCACTTTTCTTTGCTAGGCTTGAGCCAAGTGGGTTGAGGACACAAATTAATTAATAGCTTCTTCCATAGAAAGAAACAAATTAATTAATAGCTTCTTCCATAGAAAGAACCAGTACTGGAAAGGTGCGTACATATGCCCCCAAAGCTTCTCTTTATGTGGTGTTATGCTGGGAGCAGCCTGCTTGAAGCCACTGCTGTAAAAATAGTTGTGTCTGGGGGCACTTTTCATTGCCACAGTGGTGGGGTCAAAGGTAACGGTTGGACTTAAAATAGCACCCTCTTTGCTTCATTGTTCACCTAATTCTTAGACCAAACAGCTTATGTAGCTGAGGCTGGAAGGTAGCAAAAGTGCGTCCTGGCTTTGGGGTAGACCTCTGGATTTCCTACTGATTTGTGATAATGGGATATAACGGGGTTTTTAGCTATTGATGATTTTCCTCTGACTGTTTCTTTCCAGGAAGTGGGCTATCAGCATGGGAAAACCGTATTTAACGTCTGGTGCAGGAGTGGAGTCCTTGAGAAGATGCTAAGGGACAGGCAGGAGACCTGCAAATCCAAAACGGATGTAAGTGTTGGGCTTCAGTGCACTGTTCTGCAAGAGGTACTCTCGCTGCACTCCGATTGCGCCGGGCAGGGGTGTGAAGGAGACTGATCGATTGCCTCAGGTCCTTATGGTGAGCAGGCACCTGCTGGTTAAAGCTGTATTTTAAGCAAGAGAAAGTGTGATTAGTTTTTGTGAAACTTCCTTCCTTGAGCCACAGCCTGGGTGAGTGAGGTCCTGCACTTCTGATCATCAGCTACAAGCGTAACCAAAGCATGCTCTGCCAGAGCCCCAGCTCTGACGTCTGCCAGTCCACCCCTGGTACCTGCTGGGTGCCCATGCAGAGATCCATCCATATCCTCAGCAAGTGCAATGGGGTCTGTGAAACCCCCAGAAGGGATGCAGCACTCTGTAGGGTGGCTCTCCTGCTGCTGTTTCATTCAGTCACGTTCTTGATAACTCTGTGTGTGACCTGGAACCATTCACAACACAAATGTCCTTGAAGGACGGCAGGACGCTTACCCGTAACCAGCGTTTTCTAAGGCACGTAACTGGTGTGTTCGTGGTGTTTACAGACCCACTTTTCTCCTTCCCCACGTACCTCAGCAGTCTTGAGGGCACCAGATGCTTCTGGCTGAGCCTTCTGCCCCATGTGCTGGAGCAGAGGCAGTGGCTGTGCCCCACAAGTCCTGTGAGAGAGGATGGTCTGTGGTTTCAGGTGATGGGCCCCAGTTGTACCTGGGGCTTGTACACACGTGTGGACCAAGCAGTGCTGGGTAGGCACAAGTAACCTTCTAAGAATTATTTATCATTTATTCTTGTGCCACAAACGTAAGGTGGTGCCTGGGTATTGTTCTTTCTACTAGACACTGGTCTGCCAGAGGAGTGGCTCTCCCGCCAGCTGCCCAGTGCTCATCATAGAGGACGTGGATCAGGAGTGCTGGCATTGATCTCAGCCATTGCTGGCTTTCAGGATATGACTCGAGTAGTTCTCAGATGCTTCCAGAAAACCTGAATTAACCCCTTGCTGGAGATGTGGTTTTAGCCGACAGTTAAAATCCTTGCAAAGCTGTAGATTTCTTGCTTTGTTGCTTTTCTTCCTCACTCCACTATTTGAAAAGGCATTTTGTAGAGCCATCGTTGAGTCTCCTCAGAAACTCGGAGCACTCTCTGGGTACTGGGTTTCATGCGCCTTGTTCTGCTCACTTGAGGACATCTGAGCAGTTCATGGCAGATGCCTGGTTATGGTAAATCAACAGGCTACGTAGTGTTGGTCTGTGCCTACCGTCCAGTTGAGGTTTCTACTTAAGTCAGATGAAATTCTTTTGGGTTTACAGCTCAAGGATTGAGGCCAGCCCCTAGAGCTGGTTCATAACCCCGTGGGCTGTCACTGAATTTCTTGATGGGGAAGTTTCAGTTGGTTTTAATAAACAGTTATCACCTTTTTGAGGACTTGGGTACAATATTATAACATATTGGCTTATTATCCTTACCCTCCATTGAATTCCTCTGATTTAAACCCCAAGTGCTAGAAGGGCTTCATGTTTTACCCAGCAATTCATCTTTATTGTCTTTGAGAGATAGGGAAATGAGGAGTAATATTTTAAGTGATTGCCAAAATGTCTCATAACTGTGGTGAGCCTCGCTAGGGAAAGTCAACAGAGGTGAAAAATGCCACAGAGAATTTGCAGCTCTTCCAGAGATCGTGGTAGAACACTTTCCTTAGGAGGGGGATGACGGGGCAAGGTGGGGGAAGGGCAGTACTTGCAGGGATGGACATTAGCCCAGCAACAAGGGGTGGATGACACCCACGTCTGAGCTAGTTGCCCCAGACCCCCATTTGTCACCAGACTGAGGTGAGCTCTGTGTGGTGTGAGTCACTTGATGAAATGGAAATGGCTCCAGTGGGATGAGATGAATGGCACCCTCGGCTCCAGCCCTGTGAAGGGAGCCAAGCGCTGATGACTTCCCATCATGAGATGGATCCCACCCAAGCTGCCTGGCAGGGTGAGTGGCTTTGGAGGAGCACAAAGGGACGGAGCTTTGTGGGAAACTAGCTGGTGATCTGAGGAGCCCCAGAACTTAGCAGCTTGTTATTTCTTATTGGGAAGATGACCTGGATTGGGAGATACATTAGTCTGAGCTGCAGAAGAGGGGTCCCCCTTCTACCCTCGTGTTCAGACCAGTTAGAATCTGGTATGTCTTTGGTTTTGTGTGTTAATAGTCATAAGGAGACATCAAGAGACAGAATCGTGTGTGCCTCAGACATGGTTTTATGTCGTATTTCATCCTCTAATTCTTATCACCAACTGGTAACAAGCTCAAACAATTAATTGCTGTAAGAAAGGTTTCTTTTAAAGAAGGCTTCTTTTAAAATTGCCCTTTACATGAGAAGCAGCAATCAGGCTAATATTTCAGTGAAATCATTCTGTTACAGCTATGCATCAAGCAGTTGAACATTTATCTCCATCTACCCTGCTATTCATGGCCCTTCAACTACCCTGGGCATCAAATATGTCATGTGCTTGTAGACATAGCCCAGCATTGTGTCGCTGTGGAGGAACTTGATAACAAGGCAGAAAGTGCTGATGCTGGGACTCCAAGAGTATGAAAATAATGGGTTCAGGAAAGTGACTCAACGAAGTGCCTGGGTTGTGGAGCCCGTGGGAGAGCTGGGGAGGGACTGTTCATCAGGGAGGGTAGGGATAGGATGAAGGGTAACAGTTTTAAACTGGAAGGGGGGAGATATTAGGGACAAATTCTTCACTCTGAGGGTGGTGAGACACTGGAACAAGTTACCCAGAGAAGCTGTGGATGCTCCATCTCTGGAAGTATTCAAGACTTAAGTCGGACAGGGCTTTGAGCAGCCTGGTCCAGTGGGAGGTGTCCCTGCCTTTGTCAGGGGGTTGGAACCAGATCCCCTCCAACCCAAACCATTCCATGACTGTGGTGCAGGAACCATCGTCTTTGCGCATTCCCCCAGCCTGATGCTGAGGCTCCGTTCCAGGCTGTACTTCCAAGGACTCAGGAGGTCTTATGCTCATCTCTGAAAACCCCCAAGTCCAGTAAAAAAACAAGATTATTTTTTTCTTTTTCCCCATCTGTCTTTTCTTTCCGTGGATTTATTTGTGCAAAATAACAAGTACCGCAGGCTCCCACTCGGGTGTTTGTCTCTTTTTTCCTTAGTCCATTAGAGTCACTTAAATCCTTTAGCTCCACTATCTTCCAGGGATAACAGATGATATTTTTAACTTGCCTTTCATTAGCAAAGGTTTTGATGCTCTGTGTTTTAGTTCTTCAGCTATTTCTGGAGTGTTCAACATCTGAGCAAGCCGAGCGCGGTTTCTTATCATCTTGTTTCCATGTCGTAAGCGCGGCATTTTTACTTGAAAACTCCAGATATTTAATCATTTAGATACTTTCCCTTTGCTTTCATCATTCCATCGCTGTTTATCTTGTCTCAAAAATGCAAATACTGAAGACACAAACAATAGGAACCTTACTTAAACTTCACTTGAACAACCCTTACTCTTTCCCAGCACAGAATAATGCAGCACCGTTAATTGGATCTCCTCGGGGAAGTTTTGTCTACTCAAGTGTTATTCATAGTCAAAGCTAAATATAATCTAGCAGGCTACAATAGTAACTGTCTTTCTCCTCTAATTTATTTTAATAAAGATTGTGCTGAAGAGAACACTTTCCTCCTTGGGAAAAAAGAAAAAAAAAATCAGCAGAAAGGTTTTAGAGTAGGTTTCATAGAATCATAGAATTGTTGAAGTTGGAAAAGATGTTTCAGATCATTGAGTCCAGTCAAGTCCAGCCATTTCAAATGAATGAGACACTTCTTTGCCTTGTGTTAACCAGTGAGAGTGTGGTTTTGTCCTTACAAGTAGTAAAAGGGAGGGCTTTAACATGAAATTCCTGTTTGTGAAGCATCGGGAAGACACTGGTTTCCCACAAGTGGTGTTCCAGTCTTAGTGCAAAGACTTTAGGGTGGAGCTCCTCATCAAGAGTCCTCTGACAGGCTGACGTGCGGGATCGTTTGTACGTCAGGGAACGCAACGGCTGCTCCCGTGGGTACGGTCGCACTTAACGACTGCTTCACACTCACATGGCCTTGCAGCTCGTCTGCAGGAGCATGGCAGCTGATGGTGGTTTTCCTGAGGCACCAAATCACAGAATGTTAGGGGGTGGAAGGGCCCTCCGAAGATCATAGAATCCAACCCCCCTGCCAGAGCAGGACAAAACTAGAGCAGATCCCTCAGAAATACATCCAGACAGCATCACCTTTTGGTGATGGTTGCTGCAGGATTTTGTTCAGCAGTTCGTACTGTGCCCTGGGCTCTCATTCCCACCAAAGCCACTCCCTCTGTGCTCCGAGCTCCCAGGGCAGCCTGGCACGTGTCTGCCTGGGTGCCCTGCGCAGCCGCTTTGTGCCCTGCCTGAGCCCGCGTGTTTCCAGTACAGGCGATTGCCTCGAGCGTTGCTGCGTCTGCTTCGTTTGCTCATCTCCCTCTCTTAGTCGCGTGGCACCAAAGGAAGGTGTAGATGCTCTTTTTCTCTGTCCCGAGCAACAACCTTCTGCAACTGCTTCACTGGGACCATTCAGGTCAGATGTTCAAAATGAGACTGGACTGACTCACCCTTCTTGACGGTTCCTTAATGATCTAACTGTGCCTCTGAGCTTCCAGGCTTCTGTGTATTTGAAAGTGTCTGTCCTAAGCTACTGCTGTTCTATTTCATACAGGTATTTTTAAGATCCCTCTGGGCTTCTCTCTGTCTGCTGCTCCCCACCAGCTGTTTGTCCTGGATCTGCACCTTGCTTTAGCTGTACTAAATGACATCAAAAGTTAGTTACAGATTAAAGGTCAACTGAGAGCGATCTGCTGCAGCTGTAATGGGCTTCTGCTGGGACCCCCACGGGGGCTGCATGATTCATAGTATCTGTGCTTTCACCAGAAAAGCTCAGAATTGCTCATAAAACCCCGTGTTAGGAACCTGTCCTGTCTGGAAGCACGTGGACAGGTCCAGGGGATTGTCGCAGCAGCTCCTGTCAGCCCAGTGCTGATGATGTGCCCCCTGCCAGCTCTGCCCCGCCGCTCTCCTCTGGGGGGCTGTGCTGTTCTGCTCGTTAAAATCCCTGCGGTTAAAACAAGGTGAGGGGCGTTCAGGTTTCCATCTGGTGACCTTGTGCCTGGCCCTGAGGAGGTGGGTAGGGCTGCTCACGACGTGTGGGAAGACCAAAACAGTTCTTAAATGGGGTTTATTGGAGGAGAAACTGGAGCAGGCAACTTCTCGAAATAGAGAACACTCAACCCACTGTTTGGGTGAGACAGTAAAAATAGAAAGGGTTTATTGAAAAGAAGAATTACAGAGGGAAATATTTCTCTGTGCAGGCGAACCACGTACCCCAGGCTCTTGCTCACTGCAGCACCTCCAGCTCTGTGGCTTCTGGGGGCTCCAGGTGGGTCCTGGTCACCTCAGTGCTGGGCTGCTGCCCGCCTGTCCATGAAGCTTCTTGTGGCATCACTCTGTGGACTCAAGGCTGGGCCATGTGCAGTGTCCCACCTGGGCATGGGGTCCCCTTCTCCTTCTCCCAAGGAAGTCTAAAGCTCCCTGGGGGCTGCACCTGGCCCAGCTGGTCCCTCTACTATAGAAGCAGTGAAGGAGACCAAACAAGTAGAATGAGCATTGTCTGTCATGGAGTCCAGCCCTGCTGGTTCTTCTCTTGGTGGTCTTTTCTGTAGTTTGCTAAATTACTAATAAGGTTTCTTGTCGCATGGATGGAGAAGGAGCCATGAGAGGTTGTCCCACTGTTTGCCCTTGGGAATCCTGTCTCTGCCACCAGAGCTCTATCAGCAGAGCTGTTTTGAGCATTACTCACTGATGAGTAACGGCTTTTGAGGGGGCAACTGTAGAGAATTTGTGTGTCTGGAGCTTCGCCTGTTCGAGATCATTTTTATCCAGTCTTGACTCGTTTGGGTTTTTGGTGTGTGTATTTGTTAACATTATCCCTGTGTTTCAGAACGTGACCTGTCCCACCACCTCTTTTACGGACCTGGCAGAAATCGTGTCGAGGATCGAGCCCGTGAAAGCGCCCGTGGCAGACGGTGAGTGGGGCCCTTCGGCCGGTGCCGCAGCAGCACTGGGGAGGGCAGTGGGATGGGGCTGGCTGCTGGTTCCTCCTGCCTGCCTTCACTAACTGCTTCTTTCCATGCCCCACGCTCTGAGCTGGGAGGGTTCAGGGCTGGCTGCCAGCTCCGGGTTCTGCTGAGCCACACCGGCAGCAGCGGGCTGTCCTCTGCTCCCTCCAGAGCCTCTGCCCGCGGCTGTGCCCGAGCTCGCCCCAGGCCAGGCCCTCCGTGTCCCCTTCCTGCCACCTCCCTGGCAGAGGCTGGGGGTCAGATGTTCTTGTCGCAGCGAGACATCTGCTGTCAGCCCCTTGCTGCTCTGGTTTCCCGGGGGGAGTGGTGGTCCCTACTCAAGGTGGCCTCATCTGAGTGAAGTAACACATGTGGCAGCTCCTACAACAACAAGCTGTCACCCCTCTCGAGCTGGCCTGTGTCCTTGCCACAGCTTCGTTCTTTTGTCCGTGTCATTTTGAGATGGGAGGAGGCTGATTTGAAGCTTCAACTGAAGGACATTTTCCCTTCTGTCATGAGCAGGATCTGGAGTGACTCACGGGCTCTGTTGCTTTTTGTACACACCGGTTACTGGGCACTGGAGAGGCTGCAGCCTGAGCGCTGGGGTCAGTTTTGGGTGCTGCAGGATAAAAAAGACACTGAGGTGCCGGAGCAGGTCCGGAGAAGGGCAGCAGAGCTGGTGAGGGGGCTGGAGAACGTGTCTGATGAGGAGCTGCTGAGGGAGC
>JANIJG010022483.1:0-13190 GCA_024611175.1 Megaceryle torquata
TGGTGTTGGTCTCTTCTCCCAAATTACTAATGATAAAATGAGAGGAAATGGCCTCAAGTTGCATCAGGGAGGTTTAGGTTAGATATTAGGAAGAAATTCTTCACTGAGAGTGGTTAGACATTAGAGCAGGCTGCCCAGGGAGGTGGTGGAGTCATCATCCCTGGAGGGGTTTAAAAAACGAGTGGACGTCACACTTGAGGCTATGGTCTAATGGATAGAGAGATATTAGGATGAAGGTTGGAGTTGATGATCCTAGAGGTCCTTTCCAGCCCTAATGATTCTAAGATTTAGAGTAGATTGCTAGTCGCCCTATATGGAAATGAGCTTGAAGGCTCTAATTCTTGCAAGATTAAAGGCTTTAAGTGAAATGAACTATAAAGGGAACAATCTCTCTCTTATATTCTCAGGGCTGATAACTACTCTACAGGTGAAACCTCATTTTTAGTCTGAGTGGTGTCCAAAGCAGACAGATCATCTTATGTGTGGAGTGAATCATGTAAAGCAAGTAACTTTAAAACAGGATAAACAAAGGAAAGAAATTGCATTTTATTACAATATGTCCTCTACATTCTGATTTTTAGTGTGCTGCTTTGCTCCACAGTCCTGGAGTAGCTTTTACTTTCAGTCATAGCTCACAGAACCCATTGTGAACCAATTAGAAGCAATAAAAACTCTTTAATTGTAGACTGTGCAAGTTACAGTGGTATTTCACTCATTTGATCAGATGACAATGCAACAACAGAAAAAATCAAAAATATAATTTTCATTTAGTTTGTTTAATCTTCTCTTGAATATTTGTTATCAAACATAATGGATGTGTGCCTGAAACAAGATGTCTCAGATGCTTTCTCTGTGAAAATAAGAGATTTCTGCTGAGAAAACACCTGAATGTTTCCATACTAATGGACAGCTGCCACTTTTTTTGCATCTATGCATTGGGATACTGTCCATGAGATGACTCCGTGTGCTTAAGGTCTGATGACACTAGAAATGTGTTTTGACTCACTTGCTTATTGTTAAATGTATTAGTAATTGTATTTAAAGCTGTGACTCATATGAGGTCTTCCTGTCAGAGATGTTGCCCTCACCATTGACAGTATTACGTGGATACAATCAATAGAGAGAGCTTCACAGACCCTTTGTGTTCTAATTACCAGGAAGGACATCCTTATTAGACCAAACCAGGGAATTTCCAGGTTTTACCGAAATCTTTCATATTTTCTTGTCCAGCATGTGGTGTTGGATGTTTGGTTTGTGTTATAAATCACAGTTAGATGTTTTATTGCTCATTTGATTTAAGTAGCTTTTTACATTGATTGATTTCTATTAATAAATATGGTAGTGGTTCTCTAAATTTAACTGCATTATATATTATAATGATATTGTGTAATCTGTGAAGTTTGCAACTAAGGTAATTGATACTGTGGTAACAAGTAGGTTACAGGAAATTGAGAAGATTAATGAGTCAGTAAGGAAACTAGTTTGGATCAATTCTTTTTGTAATCTCACCTACCAAGAACTTTGAAATATGCAGTTTGTGTTGCGTCCCATAACTTTTCATATCAAGATCAGATGGTCTTGTTGACTTTATGAGATAGACAAGTGGAGTACAGTGTAAGTATTATTAGCTGAAGCTCCCGTAGCTCCACTTGACATATGGTGATTTGCATAAGCTTTTCTATGCTGAACTGGGCACTTACTTTTGTAGTAAAAGTTTCATCATATTGTTTGCTGTTTTTTCATTACTGAGGGTGTGATGTTTTTATGAGAGCTGAAACATCTGTATCACATTGAGGAAAGTGTGTACTTGCAACTGCGACAGATCTTTGAGGGAGGTGAAGAATAATCTTTCAGTGAGATTTTGTGGTATAGCTAGTGAGAATTCTCTGATACTTCCCCTTGGCTCTACCTCTCATTTCAAATGGAAAGCATAAGCAGACAGACCAAAAGCTTTTTATTCCTTATTTAAAAAAATAAAGACAGAAAAAGAATACTAAAACACTGTAATACCTTAGGGGAAATACCTTAGACAAAATATCAGCTTAGAATTAATGTCCTGAATTTGGGAAAGGAGTAAAATGTTATTTAGATTCAGAAGTCATATAAAATTTCAGGACTGCAGATCACACTGGGAGGGGGAATATTGAGTAAATTAAAACTGTCACAGTAGAAAATTCATTTTTCTGGAGTCTATATTGAGTCATATGTTCTTCTGCAGTGCCATGATCATCCAGGGACACTCATACAATAATGTAGTGACTGATTATGAAATAAATAGAAGATTATGAAATTGAAAGGTTGAATGTAGGAGTGCTATGTGCTACAATAGCATTCAAATACCCCAGCACTTTCTTATCTGGAAATAAGGAATGGACTAGTAAGGCATTAAGAACAAGTAACAAATATATAAAGCACCTTTCTGCCACGGTCATTTTCTATGAGGTATGAAAGAGTTGACTGGAGCAACTTGTGGGCTAGATAAGGTAAATACTGAATTATGTGAAAGCACTAATAGTCTGATGAGAAAGTTCTATACAGAAATCTAAATGAAAAAACAAAACCAAACCAACAACAAAACAACAACAAAAAAAAACCCAAACAAAAACCAAACAAACAGAAAACCAAAACAAACAAAAAACTAAACCAAGAACCAAACAACCAAGTACATTAGTAAAAGCAATACAATAACTTCCAGATTTATTTCTGGATCCCACCAGGTGGTTTGCTAAGAAGCTTAAAAATTTGGGAACAAATATGCAAGCTTTAGAAAATGTTATGCCTACTTACATGATCAACTGTTGGTATGAGTAAGAGTAACAGACGTCTGAGAATGAAAATGGGGTATTACACACATGCAAGTCAGGCAATAGTATAGGCTTCAATAGCAATGGTGTATTGTAAGCTTTAGAGAAGGAGGACTCCTTTGCAGTATAACGTATTTTTCTCTGTAATGTGTATTCCTGCTGTCCCCACCGTACATGTACAGATTAATTTTAAGGTAATATGATAAATGTTGATTTATTTCTATATACTTTTTCATAAATTTATTACCTTTTATAAATTTTTTCTAGGGTATTAACTCTGTTTGCAGAAAGAAAGTATTTTTGTTACTGATTCATTTGTAGTGGCCATGGAGATAATAAATTTGCACAAGTTTTAAGAAATTGAGGTGGCCAGAATTTGAGGAAAGCTGTCACATTCCTTTATAATACTGGACTTCTGTAGCATATGTGCACATTTCTCTGAATCTCTCACAGTGCTTTTGCAAACTGTAAATTTTACAAATTTACCAAAAAAATTACAAATATAAAAGCTTTTTATGAATTTTCAAGTGTTAATGACAGTCTCTGGTTTCTCTGAACACTTTTTAAAAAGAAAGTTATGAATCAAATTAAGGTGATCTTGTTCCTTGAAATCAAAACATGAGGTACAGTTTTGACATCTTACAGGGCTACGGTGTAAAACCTCTTTCTCTTCTCATCTTTTTTTGCTGTGATGTGTTTTAAACAAGGAGCATTTCTGATCCCCTTATCAATGCTTTTTTATAGTTTGTCCTTCATAAAAGTATAATACTAAATTTCCCAACTATTTGGTAGTCTTCTGCTTTTAAGACTTTGAAACATAAATCACTGATGTTTGTCTTTTCATATGTAAGGGGCCTGTGGTCTCCTAGGCACCGGGGGTGGGGAGGGCTGTGGTCAGTGTGTGTCAGGCAAGGCCAACATTTTCATACATGTATTGAAGACTGAGAAATGGCAGTATTTCCTCTCATTTGGAGATATCTTCTGGCAGTTGGTTATAAAAAATTTTTGACGTCTTCTTGCACACATTTTCAAGATCACATATATTGGCCATGCATGGGATTTTTTATTTAGCCTTGAAGTATTATGTGGTTACAGAAAGTTCAGTGACAATCAGTGTAGTTAACTGCGGATGTTATTATAATGCTGTGCTTTCACAGGTTGTTGTAAGAGCAAGCTTGCTTAACAAAAATAGTCAGAAGATTAAAATCATGCAGAAATTGAGATAATGTGATATGTTGGTATTGTAGTGTTTGAGGAACCATTATTTGGTTAACTAATAATGAGTTTGGGAACAGCTCAGTTGTAACTATGACCTTAGTAACTAGTCCTGTGCTTGGAGACTAATAGAATTACAACTGTGAGCTAAAAAGTTTCCACTTTGCTTCAAGCCACATATACAGACAAATAATTTAGCAAAGCAATTTTGTTCCAAGTCTCCTGTAATTGGTAAAAGGAAATAACCATGATCTCTGAAGTCCTTTAAACAATCTTGTGACTGAGCTACCTCTACCAGAGGCATTAAAGTAGGCATTATTAGTAAGCATGTTGTGTATTCCTACTGATTGAAGCATGATCCTTGGCAGTTTTTCTAATCCAGTGTCTATTTCTTCTTAGCTTTAGTTCAGTTTGCTTGTGTCAGGTTTGGGTCACTTTGAGGAATGATTCAGAATTCAAATTCAACATACATGGCGTCTGTTGTAGGGGTGAGTAAGAAATTTATATCTGAAAATTCACAATGAGGACTCTTTATGGCACCTAGGTAGGAGAATTCTTTGACCTTACCCAGAAGCTGAAGTTTAGTAATATCTCAGTATACCTGAGCAGGAATAAACTTGGATAAGAATGGTCAGAAAGAAAAGCACTGAGTCCCAGTCAAAAATAGTTCATTCTATATTAATTCAGTAGCTTGAAATAGGCAAGATTTTCAGGTTTCAGTTCATAAGAGTGAGAAAAGCTTTTGTTATTCCTGGACGATAAGCTGTCATAGCCCTTTAACCTTGCTAATGGTTTCTGTTTGTTCCAGGACAACACATAGTTGTAGGAAAACATAGTAGAATCAAAAACTGTAATTAAATTCCATGAACAAACTTTCTTCTTCATTTGTTTTTTGAGCAGTTTCAGATGACACTGGAAGTAAGGTTTGTTTCTGTCAGAGGAAACTGTTTGTTCTTTACAATCAATTGTACGACCTATATATGAAATAAAATACTGTGTAATAATGTAACTATATGTAGTGACAGCAGCCATGGATTTCCAACGAATCATCCATTTAAAAATACTTCTGTGTGGCTTAAGTGCTTTGTAATTCTGAAAAATTTATGCTAATGCAAACAAACACATCACTTTCCTGGGTCATAATCAGAGGAATCATAAATAAGAGGAGCACATAATGCAACTTAGAGCTGAGCAAGGGATTGCTGTCTGAGTTCCTTCCTATTCATGTGCAACCTGTAAAAATGGGAGTCATAGCAAAGATTATGGTCTTGCTCAACTTCCTCTTTGATCAATATACAGCTAGCCAGCTGTAGTTGTGAAAATAAGCTATGCCACTTACAGTGATATTGTAGTGAAGATGGGGTATTATCTTTACATGAAGAACTACACGTGAAGAAGGACTCTGTTGCCTGGCCCTTGCTTCTGTTGCAAATGTCTCCTTAGGATGTTTTAGAGTGCTTTAATGTCACCATTTGGGCTTACATTCAAAATACTCAGCTTTAAATTTGTGGTCTGGTAAAACGATCAGTTGTTTCAATAGTTTGAATGCCCGTGTTGACATTTCACTGAATACTTAATTGGATTTGTTGAATGTTAGAGAGAATGCGAAGTGGTATCTTCTATATCAGAAACTGTCTGAAACTGAAAATGATGCCATGTATTGGAAATGAGCTTATACACATGCAAAGTATTTTTTGCACTGAATGAATACATAGGGCAGAACTTCTTGAAGTGTTGAGTTGTACATAACTCTTTCTGGTCACATACAAAAAACCTCATTAAATTATTCTTTTCTTCCTGCAGCAGTTTGATTCATGGATGTAGAACCAGAAAGAATGTTTAAAGTCACATATTCTCACACATGAAAAGAAATAAACATGGATTTCTGGAAAGTTTTAATAACTGGCACTATTACCTATGTCAATATTTCTCAGGAAGAATAGCCATATGATGTGCTAGGGCTTGATCCATCTGCAATAAATGATGAGGCATATGCATACCATCTTGAAGCACCTAAATTACAATATTGCTATATATTCTATTTCTTGTGTGACAATAAATACACATCTGACTATTCTGTCTGCCATCAATGTGAATTTGTGAACAGACTCTCAGACTACTTTCAAAGAGAGCAGCATGTGAAACATGCTAATGTATGAGCTATGCCTGAGTAACTAAAACCCTGTTGTGGTCATGGCCAGACACTCTTTATATGACTGCTTGTCATACCACAGTTAGAACTATTCTTGAGGGCAGTCTTCTGCAACAAACAAGATAGATGGCCATCGATTCTCCAACATACCCTTGATGTTACAGTATCCAGAAATAAGGGTTATGGAATGTAACCCTTATTAAAGTTGAAACTGGCCAGTGTTGTGTTGGACACCAAGGAGTATTTTAAGTATATTAATAGCAAGAGGAGGTCTAAAGAAAACATTGGACATATACTTGTTGAGGATGGTCATCTGACTAACAGGGGTGAAGAAAAAGCAATGTTTTGTTTTGCTTCAGTCTTCAACAAAACTGACAGACTGTGGGCTGGCTGGTCCCCTGAGTTGGAAGATCATGAGTGTGGGAACAGTGTCTTTCCACTTGTGGACACTGAAATTGTAAGAGACCAGGTGTATCAGCTGAATGTTCACAAGTCCATGGTTCCTGATGGGATTCATCCCAATGTAGTGAAGGTGCTAGCAGATGTTATGGCAGGATCCCTCTCATCTATAGGGAGTCTGAGGAGGCACCTGCTGACTGGTAGCTAGCAAATGTTATTCCAATCTGCAAAAAGGGTATGAGGGAAAAAACAGGGAACTACAGACCTCTTAGTCTAACCTCAGTTCCTGGAAAAAAATTAAGTAGAAGATTTACTGGGCACTTCAGAAAGACATTCAAAGAATGATGCAATCATCAGGCACAGTCAACATGGGTTCACATGTTGAACTTATTATTCTTATTAGTTCAGCTCCAGCCATGCCTTGACCTTCCTGACTCCATGCCTACACAACTGTGCAGTGTCCCTGTACTCTTCCCAGGATATCTGTCCCTGCTCCCACTACCTGTGCAGTTCCCTCTTGCCCTTTGGTTTGACCAGTCGAGCTTGACTCAGCCATGCTGGTCCCTTGCCTTCCTCACCTGATTTCTTACACTTGGAGATTGAGAGCTCTTTTGCTCTATGGAATGTGTCCTTAAAGATCTGTCAGCTCTCTTCTTCTCCCTTGTCCCTGAGGATAGTTTTGCAGGAGTCTCATTGACTGACTCCTTGAAGAGCTGGAATTTTGCTTTCCTAAAATTCAGTGTCTTGGCTTTACTCTTCACCTGACCCATATCCCTGAGGACTGTGAACTCCACCAGCATGTAAAAACTACAGACTAGGTTGTCTTTAATCTTGATGTCACCTATTAGCTCACATTTGTTGGTGACCAACAGCTGAATTGGTATCTATGCAAACAAGTCAGTGGTCAACACAAAAGTGAAAGCTTTTATAAGAAAAGTAAAGAAATTCTATCATCTTTTGACAATACATCAAAAGATAAAAGCTAGATGGCTTAATTAGCAGTGAGAAATATTTTGAGAAGAAAAGTAGCTATGTCTTCGAAGCATCCTGTTAGAGTGTAAGTATTGTAAAACTAAAACATAGTTGAATCTTTCATACCTAATATAAAGATAGAAAAACAATAATTAGAGAAATCTGTTATTCTACACTTTATATCTTAAAAACTTGCATTAACTCATTACTTTTGGGGAATTATTAGTTTCCTTTTTTTTAGTTAATGGGGAAGGCATTTAGTATAAATGAATCTAACATCTTCTTGACTCTGAAGATCAAACTCAGGTAATGAAAACCAGACTCTCTTATACACCATCTCTGAATTACAGTGTACCTTCTTATGCCAGTCAATGTTACGCATATTTGATGCTTAAAAAAACCCTGCAAATATTCATGACCATATTGTACTTTAAAATTTTACCTATACTTAGTGAAGAAAATCTAGATTAAAATCATGGAACTACCTTTCTGTGGCTTGTAGACTTTGTAGGTTTCTGGGACAAAATGTAATTTTCCCCATATGATCTAATTTGAATTATGTATAGATCCAACAGCCACCAGTACCAGTTTTTCACTGAATTGTCTACATGATTTCTGCATAAGTCATACAGATGTCATTTATTATAGTTCACCTGTTCAAGTATATATTATAATAAATGTCTTCATGACTTCTAGAAATTGGAAAAAAGGGGAGAGGTTTTGGGAGCAGTGGTCCATTAGCCCCTGTTAACTAGCATAGCCCTTCCGATTTCACTTCTATACTGCCTGTGGTTTGTTTCACGTCCACTTAGCATTTCTTGGAAAAAGAAAAGCAGTGTAAGTTATGTTGAAGTTATATGAGAAATATGGGTGTGATTCAGCAAGTTTCTGTTTTCTTATCAGCAGAAGTGTTCTGAATGTAAAACTCCATGGTATATAACAGTATGCTGAGTAGAAGTTGTGCAAAAAAGCTGTATGAAAATAATGAGAAAATGTGGAGATTTTTTAGAGGGAAAGACAAAAGAAACATACCCAGCAGCATTTCAACATAACAGTCTCAACATATTTTTGCTGAAATAAGGGACCGAGTGTGTTCTGTTCTGATAATGATAGGGTCATCAAACAATAAGCAACCCTAATGTTAAGCAAATCCTCAAGAAAATCTCAATATAGTAAGGCAAATATGGTGTGTATTTGTTTCAGAATCCCATTTCAAATTTTACTGAATCACTTCTGATGTATGATATCAAGGGAGTGGCATTCTCCTGGAGTTGTCTGGTAAAAGTCTGCCTGGTGCAGGCTGGGAAAGATAACTTATAAGGAGTTTCTTAGTCCCTTTACTAAGTGGCATAGTCGCATTGCTGAAAAGGTGATTTTACACTATTGAGAAGGTAAGTCAGCAAAAGGAACTAAATTACAGGGAACATTTCAGCCTTTAGTGACAGAACTATTTTCCATTGGGGACCTTCCACTTTCTCAAATGCAGTACCTGGAAAAGATAAGAATTTAATTCTGCTGCTAAGGGTGCAGTTAATAATACAGGTAATAATTACAGCAGTGAAGTTAATGATCTCATTTTGTCCAAGCCTAGATACAGTAAAATGCTGCTGATTATTACCAGGATACATCAGATACTTGGTAATGGAATTTCCTTTAGCTTGTCTTTGGTAGAGAGAAAGAGTAAACACTGAAGATAAACTTAGATTTTTAGTACAAGAGTTGTATTTTGACCATAAAAGCAAAGTCATGTGGACAATAATGTTTTTCCTTTATACATGTAACTTTAGGCTAAGTATCTTTGCAAATACCTGTCTCATTCTATTTTGAGAAAATAATACAGAGTTGAGATGAGTTATGACATTATGACAGTTTTTCAGAAATAGTGACTTAATTTTATTATCTTGATAGGACAAGAGGAAATGGCCTCAAGTTGCACCAGGGGAGGTTTAGGTTGGTTATTAGGAAAAATTTCTTCACCAAAAGAGTTGTCAGTCCCTGGAACAAGCTGCCCAGGAAAGTGGTTCAGTCACCATCCCTGGAGGTAAAAAGTGTTTAAAAGACAAGTAGATGTGGTGCTTAAAAGACATAGTTTAGTGGTGGACTGGGCAGTGCTGGGTTAACAGTTGGACTAGAGGATCTTAAAAGTCTTTTCCAACTTAAATGACTCTACAGTTTTCTAATTCTGGTAGAAATTCTGTCAGTCTACTTTTATAGCAGGTGATACTATTACAGAATTTGTAATAGAGTGATGCAAATGCATTAATGCTTTGAAACATAGTTTGTAGTCAAAGTTGAAAGCATAGTCTATAAAATACCAGATAAAGAGACCAAAGGGGGTTATTCATAATGTACTTTACTGAAATCATATGAATGCTAAATATATGCTTAGTGGTGGATGTTGTGGTTTGGTTTGGTTTTGTTTTGTTTTCTTCATTCCACTGTGTTAAAAATCCCTAGAACTAATTAACTTCTGTTCAGTAAATGTCAAATGTATGCTTTCTTTTGTTTGAGGTACCTTTATATTAAAGACCCCAGAGAGGAGAAATTATTGTCTGTACATTATGTTAAAGCCTATGCACTACCTCGTGGTTTTAAGAGGTGCTTATGTTGCCACACTGGTTACCTGTGAATATCTAGTTCTTCAGATCAGAGACAGTCTGGCTCTAAACACTAATTCCATGTCAGTCGATAACAACATTTAAAAGCCAGCAAGAATATCAACTAACTTAAAAACCTTAACCTATAATACTGTATTTTTAACTACTGAATTTTTGTGTTAAGAGCTGTCATTTTTTCCATATTTGTACAGTGCAAAGCAAAATGAAATTTGACCGAATAACATTATTAAGAAATAACATTAGCGCCACAGATACACTTGATCAGCTGAAAAATGTGTGCATGTTTCTTGTGTGCATGTACATGTCTGTAACTATACTTAAGACATACTTTTTAATTCTTTGGGAAATACTTTATACAATGTAATGACTTCAATCCTAAATCCATTTATTATAGTTAAAAAGAGTACATTTGTACCAGAATAGTTTATCCTTTTATATGTTTGTCAGTGTTCAGTGACAGAAAAACAAAAGGGATTTTTTTACTTAGGGTTTTCTCAAGGAAAAGTCTTAAATATGCACAAATATTTTTTGTAGGAAATGGAATAGATAACCAAGAACCAATATAGTGCTTTGGACTTGCCAAAACCCTATGGAATATTGAGTTTTAAGGATCAGATGATGAGCAGGGCTAACACAAAAAGTAGTGGTTGAGTATGGGAAATGCTGTCCTCTGCATTAGAATTTAGGGCATTTGTGCTTGTCTGTATCTACTAAAAATCTAGCCTAGAGTTTTATACCTAAAGAAAAGGTGAGAAAGAAAAGTTCTTTTATGCTATCCAGCTGCTGAAAAAAAGAGACAAAAATAGCTGACCATTCATACCTTGGTATTCTCCTTTATATGTAAGACAAAGATCATTAAAAAATATGTAAACAACCTGTTTACTATTTGTCATCTCTGTTTTCTGAAACAACTTTTATGTCCCTAAAAGCTAGATTAATTTTAAAGCTATGGGATTTTTTACATGCACAAGAGGACAGAAAATAAAATGTTTTTAAATTTTCCATGTTCCCTCTGATGTATTTTCTTTTCTCCTCCACCATCTACAAGGACACTCAAAACCAAACTGGATTTTAGGATTAAAGGGAAATGAAGGGTCAGAAATAATGCTGTGTGCATAATCTGACCGTTTTTGTAGCCCAAGCTGTGTAAACAAAGCAGATTCCAAATCTTTGAAAAAAAGGAACACAGCAAACACTGCCTGAATGTATTCTGTATTTTCTTGCAACTCAACTATAAAAAGTATTATCTGTCCAGCAAAATACCTAAGAACAAAAAGGAATGTGAAATTCGGTGCTTTCTGGGTGTGTTGGTTTGTTTACAAACAGTAGGTAGCTCAGGGTGAGACTGTCCTTGAAGATAGACCACTATTGTGGGAGTCAGTCAGATAAGTCTTTCTAGTAAGACATACCAATGCTAATCATAGGACATAAGACAGCAAATTGATAAGCACCATGCTTGAGCTGGCAGGAAGAGGCAGTTTCCCTCACCAAACCTAGGAGGCAAGCGGGGAGAAACCATGAGGTAGCAAACCTAGCAGGGAGGAAGTGAATTAATTGAAAGAGAATCTTGAAAGAACAGTCATCAAAGCAGCATTTTTTCTCAGACCAAGAGATTTGGCTCAGAAATAGTACCATAGCACAAAAATTAAACAGTCTGGAGAATTATTTGGAATGCTTTTCAGTAGCTACACTTCAGATTTAGTGCTTTCACCATACAAATACTGATAAGCTAGAGCCTCTGCCAAATCAGTGTAACAAATATGTCATTAAGAGATTTAAAACAACCCAATCACTTAGTTCCTAGAGAAAGATGACTCATTTACAAACAGTTGACATTCTTGTTTAGATATTATATGAGTGGCAAAAACCTCATGTGCTACAGCCACTTAAATGCAAAAGGCAAATTAATTCTTTTTTCTTTATCAAAAATAAATGTGATTGGAGTTTTTTCTTGTTCTCACTGATGTATCACATCTGTTTCCTTTATCTATTTTATTAATTCTTGCTAACAGTGTTAATTTCTTTTGTTCTCACAAAAGACACCAAGTGGCTACTTTTCATAGCATTGATATCACCTCATACTCCATTTCTAGTTGTGTTCTCCATTAGAGAGATATTGGTTTATCTTCTGTTTAAAATTCAAAGGAGACTTAGACCTAACAAAAATTTTGGTACTCCATCACTGGTTTACATATTCATACTGTCTTTATTTAAAGATAAATTCTTCAAGTGTCATATTATGTATAGCTTATCTACTATGTCTTCAACTCTTCTGCATGTTGGGTAACATGAGTTTGTTTCATAGGACACACCTGTTGTCCCCCCTGTGGCAGCTAGTACAATCTCTTACATGGAAAAGTAGTATTTAAAATGTAAACTTCCCAGCAGTTTTTAAAGAGATGTGCACAATAGACACTTTTAACTCTTTAACATGGTATGAAAAAAGAAGAAATTATGACAAAGAATAAATTCTTCTTTCAGGAACTTAATTTTTTTATATATGTTACCAGTTATTAACTAAAATTAAAATCAACAGAGCTCAAGTACCAGTATATTAGTACTTGTGAACTAACCTTTAAATAACTCCTAAAGCAACCTCAGTACTTAGAAATTAATAAGGGCTAAGTTGTCCTATAGTGAGGATTTTGAAGTGCTATTATCTTATAAATTGGGCTGATGAACCTGTTCACCATGAGAGATAGGATTTGCAGAATTCCGACTTGATCAGGAAAGCAATTGTGAGCTATGTACTGGCATCATGCATCCTAAAATGGAAAAGAAATAATAGCACTCATAAAAAGAAGTAATACTAATGGAAAGAGAGAATTAGTGTGAAATATGTAGCTAGGGTGCATTTCTGCATATTATTCAAGCTTTAAAATGTATTACATTAGGAGACATTATAGTTTTTTTAAAATAAGGACTTACCTAATTTTTTCTGACTAGATCAATACAAAAGTTGGAGAGTACAAGTAAAGCTTAAATAATAAACTAACATCACCAAAATAATTTAGGAGAACCTTTACTTTT